>MU860008.1:0-276386 GCA_033296875.1 Achaetomium macrosporum | reverse complement strand
GGGTCGCTTGCAAAGGCCGTAGATCCACGTGGTCTGCCACGCAGTTGGCTCACACGGTCGAATTCTTGATACCGTAGATAGCGGTCATCGTCGAGAAGGCTCCTCTCCAACCACTAGTACGGATGAAAGTCCTCCTTGACAAGCACTAGTCCCTTAGCCTCGTGGCGACTGCGAATCCAGCTCTAGATCCGTAGTCTTGCAGGTCGTAAACTAGTTCATCAAGAGAGTCGTACTTGTGCGTTGAGAGCTTGTGGTGCGGCGGGGAGTTGGATAACGGCTCTGGGGCCCGGTCGGAAACATCATCGTGGTCAGAGTCGCTGGCATTGCTTGTTCCATCTTTCTCGCGGTCGCCATCGATGGGCGCATCGTGCGCCGGGTGCTGCGACGCCATCTGCAAGTCCTGTTAGCCCTGAATATACCATGCGCAGTCGGTAGATTTACCTCTGCAGCAAAGAACGCGTGATTGCGCGCCTGCTGGCCGTGGTGATGTTGTTGGATTGAGGGTCTTGGATCAGTGGTGGTAGTGATGCACATGTTGCGGCAGAATTATTGAGCTCTGGCTTGCGGGCGGGGCTAGTGCCGGCAGAATTCTAATTAGAGAGGGTCTGGTGGGCCCGGTATAGTCTTGAGGCGGCAAAATCGATTAGGGTTAGGGTTATGTATGGTGCAAATGAGTGGGCTACGGTAAATGGAGACAAATCCTACGGTGCCTCGAGACTACCTCTTCTTTAAGGGTTGTGAGAAGAGTGCAGAGAAGAGCGAGGCAAAAAATTGAGCTTTGAGATTGACCCCTACCCGACTTGAACGGATAACCTTTCGATCTGGAGTCGAACGCGCTACCAATTGCGCCAAGGAGTCCTGATTGTGTAAAGCTTTCAAAATTGTGCCATTTCACTCCCCATTAGCATTCCGACTTTGTCTGATCCTTTTTAACAGACGCTGGTTTCGTTCTGCATAATGATCCCCTCTTCGTGGCAGACGCGGGGCTGTCCCATTCAGGATCACATGTCAAGCCGCGTCTATCTGAGTGCTGACGGGCATGGGATACTGTTCTGGTGGTAGAGCAAAGCCCACCTGATCGAGGTGAGTCAGACCGGGCAATGTCGTGGGCCCAACCGTGACACGCAATTTGTAGCACATTGTTTGTTCTTCGGGCAGCGGAGTGTGATGGCAGTGGTGAACTGCTTGTGCGCAGCCGCCCGGCCGTCCCCTGCCCGATATTCAATGATTGGGTTGCCCAGCTAAGGTTCTTCTCAGGTTCGTCCAGGTCTTCTCTCTTTCTTACTGTGATGTGAGAGGCCGGGACGGGTAACGAACAGTTGAAAACACGTCGACCTAGACCCTTCACCTAGACTCGGGTTCCATCGCTCCCAGTAAGTCATCACTGGGAACTCGATGTACCGTACAATCTCGCGAAACTGGAAAACCCCTTAGCCTATTTAGGCCTAGTGCCTTGAGGACACCCACCAATCGAAGCCATGCAGTAGGTGGATCTCAGCCACAGCCGAATTTGTATGCGAATCTGATCCTCAATGCTGCCCCTGATCACCTTGTTCCTCCCGAGCCATCAACCGTACAATCAAGCTTGCCTTGTTCCCAGGAGGCGGCAGGCGAGTACCAGTATTGGCCGAAATTGACTGCAGTGGTTGCCTTGGTGCAGCCAGGGCTAGTTGCGGCCCATTCTCGCCAGCATTGCTGGCGAGGATTGACTGAGGAGGCATCGTGTTGCAATAGAAGATGTGGCTAAGCGTGGCTCAACTGCAGCAAACCCTTGCTTTGATGAGGGCTTCAATTGGTGGATGTCCGTAAGGCACTAGTCCCTAATAGGCTAAGGAGTTTTCCAGTTTCGCGAGATTGTACGGTATGACATGGAGCTTCAAAAAATTCATTTCATTGAACACGGCGCAGGAGGCCCCGATAAAAACAGACGTACAGTACACGTATAGAAGACTTCATGAAAGTTCCATAAATGAAAGTCCCACCTCCGTCGCACAAAACAACCCAAACCAGATGTCTGCCAAGACACGCGATTCTCGAGATACAATCCAGGTTTGCAACCCATATTACCCACAAAATAGTGCCCATGTCCCAGGTTACCTTCCGTGCCCTCTCGAGCGATGGGAGAGGGCGACTGTGTGCTTCCGGCCTGCCAATGGCAGGGTCCGTCGTGAACCCTTGCCCGAGTATTGCCCCGCCAATGTTGCGATTCCCCAGATCAAGATCCAACGTCGATCAAGATACAACGCGCGACTAGACAGTATGGAATGTTCACCAGGCAGCTAATATCTTCACCTACCGACTACCATTATCTGGCGATTAACTCGACCGTGTTCAGCTAGAGCGTGGAAAAGAGAAAAATAGGAGGATAAAGCACTTTAGCCAGCCTCCCTCTAGCCAAAAAAGGGCTATACACTAAACATCGATCTCAGCCGGACTAGATAGAACGAAATTCATTCGGCTGCTACTCGGGGGTCCGTGCGGGCTTTGCTCGTTGGACCCCCTCCAACTAATATAAGGCCTTGTTTTTATTTTATTTCTTTAATTTATTTCTTTTATTCTTTCGCTTCCTTCTTCCTTCTCTTTTTTCCTTATTTCTCCCTCTCTTTTTTCCCTCTCTCTTCCTGTTCTTTTAGATTTGATTCTATTTGCTTGACTCCTCATTTGCTTAAACTCCCGAGGTGAGTTCCCTGTACGGCTCTTTTTGACCATGGGGAGCCAGCGAAAAGGGAGGACCTCAGCCCTTCAGGTGGGATGGGGTAGGCACAGTGATTTGGAACTTGGCGAAGGAACAATAAGAAGCTCGCTCGGAAGACAATGTTATGTTACCTTAGGTAAGAAGTGCGCTTGATTGACCAGCCCGCCCTACCACGGTACATACGTACCTTGTGTAATCCGTATTGCGCATTACATGTACAGTACATACATCCCGCCGAAAGTCACTTACATGTATGTCACTTGCATCGATTGTTGGAACCGTTGCATGTTTTCCCCTGGTCACTCATGATAACGGCCGTGCTTCGTAATAGTAGCGTGACATGGTGGCGAAAAGGAATTTGAAGGCTCCAACAGATGGAAACATCAGACATGGTTGGCAACAACCTGGAAGTCTGGGGCGGTTTTGTGGCGCCCGGTCTTTAAACCGACTTTTGGTGTGCCAAATCCAATGGAAGCCCGAGCAGCACTGCCCACACACCCCTTCCCTCGCCATCAGAAAGCAACTCGCCCAAAAATTTTCTGGGCTCGCTTTCTCCTCCCACCACCCATTTCACAACCCATCTTGTGAAAATCTCCAAGGAGGAATCGTCATTATCGACCGATTCCCTTGTTTTCACTCTTAATATCGCTTGTATTTCTCCTTCTCAGGGATTTCGCATCCGGAGAACAGAGATATACCTCCCCACTCTTCCGCTATTTAATTGCGAAGACGTTGGGCTGCGCGAGATTTCCGACACCAGGTCGTTCTCGGTCGCCCTTTCTTTCGATCGCGCTCTTGCGACAACCCACCACATTCTTTACTTTCGAGCTTCTTGATCGCACAACCACCCGAGTCATTTCGAGTGCGTAGCTTTTGAGGGCAGTCTTACGATAGACAATCCTTCACTTCAGTCCCCGCCACACGCCGGATCTGAGATTCGACGTGCAGTTGGACCGATTTATATCCTCGCATATCGAAGGTTAAGCCACGCGCACTCACCAAAGCGAAAGAGAAGAAAAGAATACGGCTTTCGAGTCAACCAGTTACCCTTATGACTTCCACCGCAGGTCAACAACATCAAAACCCGGCGCCAACCCCTTCTGCTCCCGCGGTCCCTTCCTATGCTTCCGCAGCCGGTGCGAACAAGAAGCCGAATTCTACGCCGTTAATCGCAGCAGGCTCCCAACCGCCTGTGGTGGTCGGATCCTCCGCCCCCGCCGCACAAAATGGCAAATCTTCGACTGCCTCGCCGATGAACGGCAGACCCAACATCACCCCTGCGGTCCCAGTCGCCGCTCCATCCGTTGCGCGTGGCAGCTCCATCGTCAACGGCGGCGCAGAGCATGCCCGTAAGAGCTCGGTTACAATCAGCGCCAACGCTCCAGCTGGCCATGTGGCGAACGGCGGCCCTGTTGGCGGCCATAAGAATATCCAGTTCGGCTTTAACGAGTCGCCTGCGATAGCTCATAGCACGCCTCAGATGGGCGGCGCCGCGCCGATTCCCATCCCCGGTAGCGGCAACCCCCGGATTCAGTCCCCTGCTCATTCGCCATCACCTATCCCACAGATCCCACAACAGAGCGGTGGCGGCCAGCGGGCTCCGTCGATGCCACAGGCGGCACCCCTCACATTTGGCAGCTTCCCAGGCGACAATGATGTAAGCACCTCTCCCTCTCGCTCAGAGGCTGCCTCATTACTAATCATGCATTCTCAGCGTCACCTGAAGCATAACCCAGCCCCTATGGGCCAGCAGAGCCCCCATGTGAGGCGCGATTCGCAGGCTTCTGCGCACAGTGAAAGCGTGGGCCATGGCGCTCCCGCGCACGGTCGTGGTGGCTATCAGGGCCAAGGCGGTCGCGGCGGCCGCGGCAACTTCAATAATTCGGGATACACCGCCATGGGTTACCCACCGCCAAACCACCGCAACTTCTCAGGCTCTAATCCGGGCCGAGGAGGCATGCAGCCTTACCACCAGGGCCGCGGCGGCATGCAGGGTTACCCCAACTCGCCGCAACCCCCGCGTGCCAGCCCAGTTACTACTCCGGCCATGCCTCATGCTGGAACGCCCACTATGCAACCTGCCGCTTTGGCCCCCGGTGCCCAGCCGTACTTCCACCCGGGCATGAACCCGGCCATTCCCCCTTATACACATCAAGTAAAGTCCCTTTCTGTTAACAACGACTCTTCCAACTTCAAGACACACAAGAAGAGCAAGGCAGGGCGTCGGGACTCGGAGAAAACTCATCTGCGAGCTCTCAACGCCCCCAACAAACAACAGACAAGCATGGAAACCAACACCCAAAGGTCGCGGCGTCAAAGCAAGCGTTGGGACTCGGCGGCTGAAGGTCATCAGAATATCAACGGCGGCACACCCACGCCCGAGTATTCGGATGGCCCGCCTCCCTCCTACCACTTCCAACCCGGCCGCCCTGTTCCCATGCTTGCCCCTCAGTTGATGGGACCTATTGATCTATCGCCAGAGAGTGGTACGTTTGAAAAGCTGCTAACCGCAAACAAGATGCAGATGGGCAACATGTATGGCATGCCACCGCCGCACGTCGACTATCGCGTGAATTATCAGTACCCTGGGCAGCCAATGAACCCCTATATGCAGCAGTCGGCGCAGTTCCCCCCAGGCCCACATCAAGGGTTTGTTCCCGCCTATGCACCTGGACAACCGGCGGCTCCGGCAATGTCCCGTAACGCGTCGCAGGTTTCGGATCGGCCGGCGTCGACCGGACAGAATCAGACCCCAGCCATCGCCCAAGGCACACCCCAGCAGCGGCCTGCGCAGACGGCACCTCCGGCCATTGTGTCCTCACCCGCGTTCTCTCGACCCAAAAAGAGTGCAGCGATCGTAATCAGGGACTCAGAAGGTAAGGTCGTTGACCTCTCAGCCATCAA
Source organism: Achaetomium macrosporum (assembly GCA_033296875.1). NCBI lineage: Eukaryota > Fungi > Ascomycota > Sordariomycetes > Sordariales > Chaetomiaceae > Achaetomium > Achaetomium macrosporum. The sequence goes on along the minus strand of MU860008.1, from coordinate 270,787 downwards.
GACCCCAGCTTCTCCCGCCCCCGGGATTCAGCAGTCCAAGACACCGCCCGCGATTGTCTCGACTCCCACGCCCCCACCAAAACCGTCGACGCCTTCCCATGCTCGAACCGAGAGCACAGCCACACAGAAAACGGCGGAACAGGTTCGGAATGAGTTTATGAACGCTGTGAGAAAGCAGGCGGATGCCCCATCCGACGCAAAAGCCAAGGAGGAGGAGGCCGCTAAGGCTGCGGAAGAAAAGGCTGCGGAAGAAAAGGCTGCAGCAGAGAAGGCGGCGGCAGAAAAGGAGGCCGCGGAGAAAGCTGCTGCGGAAGAGAAGGCTAAGGAGGAGGCGCGCCTCGAGGCTGAGAAGAAGGCGGCAGAGGAGGCGAAGGCCGCTGAAGAAGCCAAGGCAAAGGAGAAGGCCGAAGCCGAGGCGAAAGCGAAGGCAGAAGCAGAAACTGCTGCCGCCGCTGCTACTGCGGAGGCGACCAAAGAGGGAGAATCGAAGCAAGAGCCGGAGAAACCTGCTGCTTCAGGCACACTGTCGGAGGAAGAAGAATTGGAGCGCATTATCCGTGAGATGGAGGAAGCGGATGCTCGTCGTGAGAGAGAACAGGAGGAGATATCCGCCAGGAAACGGGCGCAACAAGAAGAGGAGAAGAAGCGCGCCGAGGCCGCCAAGCTCAATTCCGAGGAGAACGATAGGAAGCTACGGGAACAAGAGCGAGAGATGGAGAGACTGGAGGAGGAGCGTGAACGTCGCCGCAAGGAGCAAGAGGCCAAGGGAGCTCCGACAGAGTCTGTCGCCGACCTCCTGGCCAAGAAGTTCGACGAGCTGAAGGTGGCCGACAAAAAGGATTCGGCTGAGAAGCCCGCCAGCGCGGCTGATGCCAGCGCCGGAGGAAAGACGGGAGGTTCTGACAAGGCGAGGAGCAAGCCTGCTGCTCTCAACTTGGCACCTCTCAAGACGACGCCAGTTGAAGCGCCCCAACCAAGTGCGGCACTCCAGTCTCTCCGCTCCGCTCGTTTCTTGCCGGGCGTGGAGTACAACATTTATCCTCCCGGCATCGCCTCGCCCAACCCTGCCCTTAATGCTGCGGTTCACAAGAAGGGCAAGATCTTCAAGTATGACGCGCAGTTCCTTCTCCAGTTCCAGCACGTGTTCACAGAACAACCGTCGCTGGAATTCCATCAGCAGGTGAAATCTCTCATCGGGGACTCGGAGGGTTCCCGGTCTGCTTCAGCCCGCACACCCGGTGCCGGCTCTGGTAGACAAGGTTCCCGCGCTGGTTCCTCATCCGCTTTCCCACCTGGAGGCACCATGGGTCAGTTCACGGGTAAGATGCTACCCCCTGGGACCACCTCGGAGCAGCGGTTCGCGATGTCTCAGGGCAATATGGCCAGACCTGGCATGGGCTCTATGGGCGGCTTCGGCCGCACGGGTACCTTCCCCGGCCAGCTGAGCCGGACTCCGTCTTCGGGTCCTGGCGGTTTGCCTTCTCCCCGGACCGGAAGCCGGCGCGGCGGCAGCAAGAGGGACTTTGGTAGCGCCAAGGCCGAGGCGCAGGCTGCTAAGACCATGCCGCTCACCGCCGGCCAGGAGGTTAAGCCGATCACTATCTCGGCAACTGGCTGGAAGCCCATGAGCATCGGCAACAAGGCCGCGCAGGCGCCTACCGCTGTCGTTGACCAAAGTGGCCATCTCAACCCTGAGATGGTGCAGCGCAAGGTCAAGGCGGCTCTGAACAAGATGACGCCCGAGAACTTCGACAGGATCTCTGATCAGATCCTCACGATTGCTGGGCAGTCCAAGAACGAGACGGACGGTCGCACCCTCCGCCAGGTCATCCAGCTCACTTTCGAGAAGGCGTGTGATGAGGCTCACTGGGCATCCATGTATGCCAAGTTCTGCAAGCGCATGCTGGAGACGATGAGTCCGGAGATCCGCGACGAGAACGTCCTCGACAAGAACGGTAATGTTGTCAGCGGTGGGCCTTTGTTCCGCAAGTACCTTCTCAACAGGTGCCAGGAAGAATTTGAGCGTGGTTGGAAGATCGACCTCCCCAGCAAGGGAGAAGCCGAGGACAAGAAGGGGGAGGCGGCTTTGCTGTCGGACGAGTACTACATTGCTGCCGCAGCCAAGCGGCGTGGCTTGGGTCTCGTTCAGTTCATCGGCGAGCTCTACAAACTCGGCATGCTCACAGAGCGCATCATGCACGAGTGCGTGCGCAAGCTGCTCGAGTTCACCGGCATCCCCGATGAGGCCGAAATCGAGTCCCTTACCAAGCTTCTAAAGACAATTGGTGGTAATCTCGACAGCACTGAGAAGGGCCGCTCTATGATGGAGGCTTACTTCCACCGCATCGACACGATCATTCACCTTGAAGGGCTCCCCAGCCGTCTCATGTTCATGCTTATGGATATTGTTGACTTGCGCAAAGCCGGCTGGGTCTCCAAGGAAGCAAACAAGGGTCCCAAGACTCTCGAAGAGGTTCGTGCAGAGGCCGAAGCCGCTGCAGCAGCAAAGGCGGCTGAGAGCGCACGCACCAACCAGCGTGGCGCTCCAGGCGGACGGCCGATGGGTGGTCGCGGCGAGTCGAGAAACTTCTCGTACAGCAACGCTACTCCCAACCAGGTCCCCATCGATGACCTCCGTCGTCTTAAGGGATCCTCGAGCCGCACCTCCAGCCAGAATCCCTCGTTTGGCCCCACCTCGATGTTTAACTCGCGCAGCAATAGTGGACGCCGTCTGGGTGGTCCTGGTGGTGCTTTCGGTCGTGCCGGTGAGGACTCCGGCGCATCCTCACGTACAGGGACACCTCCTACTCGTGACCGCGACTCGGTTGCCCACGCCAATGCATTTGGGTTCGTATTCCATCAGCCTCCTATGAACTCCTCGGCTAGTTGCTGACCGTCGTCACAGACTACTCGCTGATACCGGAGACCACCCGGGCTCTCCTCCCTCGACCCACGCGTCACCGGCGCTGTCCAAAGCAACGCTCAACACAGTGGCAGCTCGTGACGAAAAGAAGGAGGATTAATAAGCAGGGTCATTCCATTAGTTCACGGAGTCTTGCATTCATGACCTCATGCATAGACCGGGCGGGATTTGTCATTTGCATTTGCGGCGGGTTCATCACCAAAACTGTTTTTCTTTTCTTTTATGCAAAAGCTGGGCGTCCTCTCATGATACCTCCCTCTTCTCGATAGACGTTACCCATCAGAGAGGCACGAAGCAGGGAGATATTGCCGTCGTTGTTCTTCTTATCACCCCGGAGTTCGGTTATGGGAAATCAATCGACTTTCCTTTCTCCTGCACCGAGTGTGCTGATTTGTACACTTTAAAAGTCTGTATTCGTGTATCTGCTATTCCTGGTTGCTGCCGATCATTGCTACTAGTAGTTGGTGGCTGGGGGGTTGGGGGCGAAGGGAAACGCTGCCTATCTCTTCATGCACTCATGATTATGGTTATGCCTCTATGCTTTGCTCGCGAACATAGGCATGTATCATGGTGGTGCTTGATTCCTACCTTAGTTTCCTTTGCAGTTGACATATATGGTTGAGGTGCAAGATGCAATTTCAATAGAACTTCTCCCTTTTCCAGGGCGGATAGCTACCATCCATCCACCCAGCCCTGATCCGAGGAATTCACTCACTGGGCAGATATACACAATCCCTAGGTAGCGGGAATCCTTTCCTGACCAGCACTGTGGTGTTTCGTGATCGTACAGCTTACTGAGTTCATGCCTTTTTCAGACTAGTTGCTCTGGCTCCTCTCTCAGGGATTGCTCCACTGTTTTTGCTGTGCGTTGTTTGGGGAAAAACAGTTTTGGGGAAGGCCGCCAAGGTGAAAGAAAGGCCAAAGGACTGAGGGAGAGCAGGAGGTCAGGGTGCCATCTTGTCGGAGGTGCGGTGCGTCCAGGAATATGCGGCGATGGTGTTTACATACGATTACTTGCGTTCATATCTTGGGATTGGCAGTCAGTTCCGAGACACGGTATTCAGAGTTGCTTCTTTGAAAGTGAGATACACATTTCAACTCCAAGCGACACACGACAGTCTGCGCTGTGCTATGATATCCTTATGTTCAGGTGTCATTTACTGCGCAGACACAGCTTGAATTACGGCTGGATCGAATATGCTTAACAGTGGACTCAACTGCTTGAAGAAAAAGAGGTATGAATACATCATTATGCCCATAAAAACGATTCCCGAACCCTGCCCTGCCATTCCAGCCAAACAAGACATATAAGACAGGTAAGCTCTAACATCGGTAACCTGGAAGACATGAACATGCAACCAAAGCCCCAGTACAAAGCCTAGGCAACCACAAACCCAAGCTTCGAGAACAGCGTATCCATCGCCACCCACTGCCGGCCACACTTATCCAAGTATTTATCCACCACACCCTTGATCGTGGTAAACCTCGCCCGGTTGTGCTCCGCCAGCGCAAGAATCTCCTCCGAAGCAGGGACTTCACTACCCTTACCAATACCCGTACCCGTACCAGCAGCCTGCGCCTTCGCCTTATCCACATCCCACAGACTAGCAAAATACAGCAGCTGGTTGTAGATATCCCGCTCTCCGAACTCGTAGCGCATCCGGCCCGCGCAGTCCCTGCCCAACCCCTTAGGTCCCAGGCACCGGCTGCCGTACACGCTCATCTGCCGGGTGCGGTTCCCGCAGCTCGGGTCGTCACACACGAGCCAGCCCTCGTAGTAGCGCGCCGTCTGGGCGCGGACGGCGGCCTCGACCTGGGCGACGATGGACAGATTGGGGAGCACGGCGCGGCAGGAGCGGCAGGCTACGCCTGACGGGGTGATGCGGTCGGTGGAACCGAGCAGGCCCTCGAAGGGAGCGGTGTGCTTGCAGGCGCGGCAGCGGAGGGTCAGCCGGGCGCAGTCTTGGAAGCGGATCGCGTCGGATATCTGGGATTCGAGCGGGTGGATTTCGAGATCGCGGCTGTTGCTGGAGTTGGAGTTGGAGGTGTTGTTGGCATAGCGGCGCACGTCGAGACCGAGGTTGTCGGCTAGTTGGGCGGTCGAGGTGCCGACTATGTTGGCGCACAGCCGCTCGACCGGCGGGAAGATCTGCTTGCCGATGTACCACTCGACGTCCGGGGTCAGACCGGAGTCGGCCTTGAGGACGTCTTGCGGGGTGTAGGCGCGCTTGGCGGCTGGTTCGGAGGTGGTCTTGCTGTCGCCCGTGATGATGTATGAGACAACGTCGCCTTTGCGCATCGTCTTGCCGCGCGCCATCTCGCGGAGTGCGACTTGCACTTGGGGCATGCTGTCCGCGTTGGGATATTCCTTGGGCGCCTTGCCCAGCTGCGTGAGGATGATGTATTTTTGGGCTGGAATGGCCTGCTGACGCATCTTGCCCGAGATTTCGCGCAGGTACTCATGAATGCGTTGGACGGCCACCTCGGTCTCGTCGCCGGAGAGGATCTCGTTGAGGATGCGCTGGGAGATCTCCCTGGACAGGGGACAATACTCGCGACGCTTCATATCAAGACCCTTGACCTCCATCTTCTCGATCCACTTGCCGTCCACCTGCACCATATTGATCGCGGCGTACTTCTTCTTGGCCTGAAGGAGAATGCGGCGGAAGACATTATCAATGTCAATCTCGAGCCGCTTGTACCGCCTGTTGACCTCGTGCTTGAATGCGCTGCCGACATTTATAGCGTCTTTCACGTTGTCTACGTTCGCATTGATCATGACGGAGTCGGTGTCACCGTAGATGACCTGCAGCGACATGCTCTCGGCGAGCTCTTTGGTGCTGCGGAGAATCTCGCGACCCTTGAACGTGGTGAGCACGGCGAGGGGTCTCGCGTAGAAGCGAGACTTCGTGTACCCGAGACAGCCGTACATGGAGTTGGCCGTCAGCTTGTAAGCCAGCTGCTTGATGTCCCAGGTCGCAAGCTCCTCTGGGGTCGCGTTCTTGCTCTTCATCAGGTCCTTGACGGCCTTCCGACGTTCGACCAACTCCCTAATGATCCGCGGCAGGATGCCCGGTTCCTGCTCGGCGGGAACTTGAGGCACTGCATCTTCATCATCCGACTGGGTTAAAAATTCCTGTTAGCGGGGAGAGTTCACGGATCGGTGGCTCAAGCTCATACTTACCAAAAATGTCCGATCCACAGTGGTAAAGCAGATATTGAACTCCTGGATAATAGACGGATAAAGCGAATTGAAGTCCATGACAAGGACGAACTTGTCGTAGAGACCCTTTTCGGGCTCGAAGACAAGACCGCCCTTGTATTTATCCTTCTTCTTTCCCTCGCCGCCGTCTTCCCCCTGATTGTCCTCGTCGACGCGTCCTCGCCCTTTGAAGGGCTGCTTGTCCGGGCAGATGTACTTCTTGCGATGGAATTCATGCAGCAGAATGAACTCGTTGCGCTCGGCACGGGTGCCCGTCAGCGTTCTGGCCCACGAGTTGCCCGCCACGTTCGTAAGGACCTTAGTGAGAGGGAGAATCTGAGTTCGGAGAGCTAGAGCAGCAATGAAGTAGGTGTCAGTCTCGGCATGAGACAGGTAATCCATCAGGCCTTCCTTCGAGGAGGCCCACGTCTTGAGTGCCAGCTCGTTATCGACGTCCCGCCGGTGGACATCTCCGGGGAGGTACAAGCTGCACATTTCGGTCAAACTCCATGACTGGCACTTGAACATGACGGATTTGCCGGCGTCATTGGCGAGATCGCATAGAAGGCGCCCGGCCATGATCTGCCGTTCTGCAAAGACATTTCCGCCCACCTTGCCTATGGACGCCGGCCACGCAGATCGCCTCAGTCTCCCAAGACGGGACCACTGGTGCGTCTTCTTTTCGTAAAGACGGTTCAGCAAGATGCTGTAATCGACGCCCTCAAGCTGATGCCCCAGGATGACGTCCGGATCGACGAGATCAAGCTGTGCCAGGAAGAAAGACAGGATATCCGACTCCTGCTTCATCGGTTTGATCAAGCCTTTTCTCCTTTCCTTGGCCATCTTCTCGAAACCAAAAGGGAACGCGGCCCCTTGTGGCCTAATGAGGGTAAAGGTTCGACAGGGAAGCTTGTCGGCCGGGGTCGTGTCGCTGAGCGAAACATCCTCATAGATCCTTGCGCTGATGGCTAAGATCTCCTGCTTGTTGTCTTTGGCATTGAACATGGTGCGCATCGCAATGCTCATGAGGGTCAGAGGAGGTGCATCGATGTTGTCACCATCACTCAGCGTCGTAACCATGTTGGGGTGCTCAACCAGGATCTCCAGCCGGCAGTGCGAGGCGTTTTTCAGCGCACCAAAGTCGGCGTCCTCAATTTTCAACCAGCACGGGCCCTTGATCCTCTTCCAGAGCACGAACTGCTCAAAGAGGGCCGTGTTGGTACCGAACACGTGCGAGAAGGTCTCGCCCTTGGTGCCAAGCTCGAGAGCGGGCTTGGTGTAGGGATAAAACAGCTTCAGATATTGGGCTTCCGTGGGGATCCCGGGGAGCTCGAACGCGTATTTCCGGGTGCAGGCTTTAATTTTGTGCATGTTGACATTCATCTTGGTCATGATGGCGTCCACTTCATTGTAGACATCCATCATTTCGACCTGCTCCGTCGTCTCGACGCCGTGCTGCACCCGATGCTTGCGGGGCAGGAAGTAGAGCTTCCGGAGGATGTTGTCGATTTTGACAAAGCAACTGACATAATGCCCGGTCTTCTTGTTCAAAACCTTGCCGAAGAGACACAAGCTGCCGTTCACCTCGGTGTAGTCGGTCCAGAACATGTTCAGGCTGCCGTCCTCCTCGATGGCATCTTGGTAGTTAATCTTGCCCATAGTCCTGGTCTCTGGCTGCGAACTGTTTACCACATTGAGCTTCTCGTTGATGCCATTCCATGCTGATGCGTCAACGGCCGGCTCTGCACCTTTGGCTGGTGACGATGTTGCCGGAGTTGGTAAGGGCTCCGGCTTGGTGATCTTCTTGACCTGCCGCGAGGCAGAAAGATTGACGCTGTCGACGGTCACGGCGCCAGTATGAGCCACTTCCATCATATCGTCATCTTCCTCTTCGTCGGGTTCGGGCTTGGGCTGTGTCCTTCGCTCTGCGACCTTCACCGCAGGTGAGGACGGGGCCGGGTCACTCATCACTACCTCGGGAGGTGCAGCAGGCTCGTCTTCCATAGGTGGCACAAAGTCGTCTTCGGCCATGATAGCATCACTTGCAGGAGGGGAGGACGCAGATGCACTACCGTCAAGCATCCTTGTCTTCTTGGTGGCCGGCTGCCGGCTTTCTCGTGGTGGGGATAGGGCACGAGCTCTTCTCCTGTCGACCGATCTGTCCCTCTTCTTGGGCACCCTGGGAAGCGGGACTGGGACGTTGGAGTCAACCTCGCCGAGGAGGTCGGCAAGGAACTTGTCGTCCTCTTCCGTCTTGATGATCTAGGCAGTATGTAAGCTAGCCGAAAGCCGCGGGAGCTGTCTTGGAGGGCAATATGTACTGACCTTGGGTTTCGGCTGAGCTTTCGCTGCCCCCTTTGTGAAATACTCGGAAATGTCCCGGTCATTGGCGTCTTTTTTTGCCTGCTCCTCCTCACGTTGTTTCTTGGCTGCATTGGGTTGTAGAGGTCAGCGGAACTCCATTAAAGAGCGTCCACAGATGATCTCGGGCGGGGACCCTACACTTGCGCTCCTTTCCGCGCACCGGCCCGGCGTCGTCGCTCTCGGACTCGTATGCGTGCACGCGGTCCCACTCCTCACGGCCATCGTCCGCATATCCTTCGCCGTTGTCGTCAACGACAAAGTCATCTTGGTTGAGGCGGTCCCGCACAATGTTCTTGTATTGATTCTCGTCGACCTCCTCGTAGAGATCCTCGACCTCGGCAACTTCGTACGTGTCGAACTTCTTCTTGCCCGCCTGCCGCAGAGCGCGCAGTTCGGCAAATCTATCGCGCTTGTTTGCTTTGGGCATTTTCGATTTCCTTCGTTTTCTGGATGCGCGATTCGTAGGGCTGACGGCCGGTTCTTCCTCTCTTGAGAGCAATGGCGCCGGTGTAGTTTTCAGAAGGTCTTGGTCTATCTCTCAGACGTGGGAAGGGTAAACAGTGAATGTGGGCGTCAACTGAAGCGCTGCCCGGTCTCATTCGTCAATCGCGTGTTAAAGTGGGTGGACGCGACGCTTTTGCGTGTTTCGCGTTCCAGTGAGCGACGCGTAAATTACCGGGTACCGTGGCGTGGCTTGGCGCCGAGCGCTTGAGCCCCACCGAACTCTGTGTCGATCCCGGCAGGCAATCGATTAACTAACGTTATCGATCAAATTGGGGGAGAAAAAGATGAGTGCCAAGCCTTGCCGGACAAGAGAAAAGTCGAAGTCTTAGAGCTCGAGCAACACGACGGTCAACACCCATCAAACCCGGGCCCACGACTTGTTTCCGGATTTCAGCAACGCTCTATGAGGAACATGGTATAGAAGAACCAGAATCTCTTTGCGACAACTGAGGCGACAAGATCACAAGCCAACCGCGAACTCCCTCTGAAGCGAGGCATTCAATGTTCGTGTGTCGGGCCTGCCTCCGGAGCCTCACGGGGATAGGCACAACCCCGGTCGCCCTGCGGACTTTAAGTTCGCCGCGGAGAGCGGCAGGTCTGGTCTTTGGTGGGCGGCGGACGTATCACGGGAAAGTCGCGGGGAGAGGGTTTCAGGCCGATCAGATCCAGATTGATATACGCAGTGCTCTGGCAAAGCCACCACCTCCTGAGCGGCAAGCCTCCAATAACCAGCCCGCCGCACATGACGGAGAGGAACTGTGGTATGAACAAAAAGGGATAGCAGAAAATGACAGCTCAGGAAAACAAAAGTACGAGCAGAAGCTCGAAGCGACCGTCAGGAAGCAGCTACAGCACTTCACAGATCCCTTCCACATTGCCCAGTATGTCGCCACGGCGCTCCAGAAGGGCAGATTCGACGAGGCTCTCTTGATGGCGCGCAGGGCCAGTCGCAACAAGAAGGTGGAGGTCACCTGGAATCATCTGATTGATTACCAGATGAAGAACCGGCGTCTCCATGCCGCGGTGAAGTTATACAACGAGGTGCGCACTTGGCTGCTTGCAGCTCCCGTCATCCAACGCCACTATCTAACTACTCTGCAGATGAAGAAGCGTGGCCAAATACCGAACGCAAAGACGTACACCATCATCTTTCGCGGCTGTGCTGAATCCTTGCATCCAAGGCTGGCAGTGGCCGAGGCCACCAGGATCTACAACTTCATGAACAGGCAAGGCGCTCTGAAGCCCAACACGATTCATATGAACGCCGTGCTTGAGGTCTGCGCACGCGCCGCCGACCTCGACAGCTTGTTTACTGTGTTGTCTACCTGCAATGAGGGTCTTCGCGCTCCTGACGCCCATACCTACACCATCGTCTTCAACGCCCTTAGACACGACTCCCTAAAAACGCAGAAAACTGAACTCGGCCTAGTTGACACTGAGGTCAAGCGGGAGGTCGAGAAGAATATCCAAAAAGCGAGGGCCATCTGGGCCGACGTCATTGCCCGCTGGAGGAGCGCCAAGGTCATCATTGACGAAGATCTGGTCGTTGCCATGGGCAGAAACCTTACTCTGGGAGACTACAAAGACAATGAGAGCGTCCTAGACCTTGTCTGGCAGACCATGAAGATCCCGAGATTGGATCAAGATCGGTCGCGCCCTGCCCTCCCATCCAAGCCCGATTCCAAAGCAGTGGTGGAAAGCCACGCGGCTACGTATTCCAAGACAGCGGCGGAAAATCATGCTGCTGCCGAAACCGCCGCCACCCCTGACTCACCAGGGCCAGAAGAACAAGAAATAGACACAAAGGACATGCCGCCCAAAGCTCGAAGGGATTTGGCCGCGTCAACAGCGCACAAAGCGCCTCTATACGCCAAGCCCGGATCCAAAACGCTGTCCCTTATTCTCGTCGCCCTTGGGACGGCGCGGAAAACATCATCTGTCTCAAAGTACTGGGATTACTTCGTCAAGGATCTCGGTCATAAGCCCGACCCAGACAACTACTACCGGTACCTGCGCGCGCTGGTTGCCGGCCACAATAGCGCGCAGGTGGCTACCCTCATCGAGGCGATGCCACGCGACATCATGAACGGCATCACCTTCCGGATAGCATTCCACGCGTGCGTAAACGACTGGGCCAGCCCGAAGGCCTTCGAGAACGCGTGCAGGATCTTCGATGTCATGGCCAAGACCCAGCGCTACGCAGACCCCCTCGCCGTGCGCCTCTTCCTGCACGTCGCGCGCGGCAACACGCGGCACTTCTACGAGAGAATGGAAAAGGACCCGGAGGGCGGCAAAGCGGCGCTCGGCGAGCAACTGGTCATGGCAGTCGACCGCGTCTGGGAGCCCCTGCGGATCCTGGAGGGTTCGCTGTCGTACCCGGCGGAGGCAACGATGTCGCCCGAGGATGAGATGGCGAAGAAGCGCGGAGATATGCAGGAGATCATGGCGACGGTGCGGCGCACGATCTCGGCCATCGACAAGGTCACCTTCGAGCAGCTGGTCACTCACCGCAAGACCGTCAAGCTGTTGCTGACGAGGCGCAGCATCCTGCAGAGGTTGGTCCAGCGCTATATTGCGAAGCTGTACCCTGACGGGCCGCCCCAAGACAAGAAACGGGACAATGATATGTATGACGATATGGATGAGGCGCGGGACTTCCAAACAGACTCGACTCGCGGCGGAATCTGATAGGCTGAAACCTAAAGTAGTCGGAATGAGCGGGACTGAGTCATGGAGAGGGCTTGTAAAATACCATGTACATTTTACTTTACTCGTGTGATGGATATACAGCACAACAAGGCGGGAGCGTGTGTTGTGCTCTCCTGTAAGAGCAACGATTCACGCCGCAACAGTCACAGTAACCCAGTCTTGACACGGATCGTGCGTATAGGGCTTTTCGATATCACCATCTGACCTTCTTCCGACCCATGCCACCCTGAGTGACAGGCTCAGCGAAGAGTACGTCTTGTACGGGTCTATGCTGTGTGAACACTCGCACAAGCCGAATATCTATGGATGCTGGATATAGTATATGGTTCTTCTACCCCAAACCCCCAAACGCCGAACTGTTCAACCCAAGCGTCTTGTCATCAGTGTCTTCAAAGCAACGGAATCGGCGACATGGCCGGCGCAGTCGGTCTGATATCCTCTTTTTGTAGCCTATTCACCGGCTCCGCCCTAAGCTCGCTCCTCTCGGTCCGCAAATCAGGCGTGTTCTGTACCTCCTGAAGCACTTTCTGAAGCGTCTCCTGAAGCACCGGCGACACGCTTGCCTCCTCCCGGGGGCTCTCAAAGGGGCTTCCGTTAGCGCCAGTTGGAACCTCACCGGCAGGACTCGGAATGGTCGAGGTGGTTGAGATGGGCGAGGATGGGGAGCATGGTCCAGAGTCTGTCAAGGCTGCGTCTGCCGTCTCGCCATCGGTGGTGGGAGACATCGTGATGAGATCCTGAGACATGGGCGGCCAGTCTGGAGGGGACCAGGACTTTGGAGGAGAGTTGGGTAGCACCTCGTATGTCGACACCCCCGAACCACCTTGGCCTCTGTGAGAGCGGGCCGTGTTAGTATTGGGATGTGTGGCTGTGATGGGGAACGTCAAGGGCAGGTACTGACTCGGATGAATCAGCGGACACGATCGTCCAGAGGGTCCGCAGAGGCACTCGAGGAGGCGGCCTTGTTGGGGATACGCCTGAAGGATACGTCAGCCCGGCTGTTCTATCGATAAGCTTTACCAACTCACTACGCATGCCATGGTCGTCGGAGAAAAGAAAGTCGTCATCGACAATTTCTGAATCTCCCTCTCAGTACCAATGACGGCCGTTGTACACCCGACTTAGACTTACCCTGGACAGCTTTCTGGACTCCCATCCGGAAGGAACTCCAACTCCCAGTGTCTGGGAGACGTGCAGCGGGGACGGTCAGCATCGGTGTGTTCTCCCTGCCCTCGTCACTGAAGCTGGATGATGACGACCGGCCGAACAAGGCTGCACCGCCTCGGCGAAACTTGGCGGGAAGGGACTGCAGCCCGCTGAAAAGCCGACGTCTTGTGGATGACCGAGCTTGAGAGTCATCCGATGAAGGCAAGGACGTGTCGGTCGTACGAGCTTCCTCCCGCAATTCGACCTGGGCATCTTGGGAGCTCTCCTGCGAGTCGAGGGCGAAACGGTCCTGTCGGGCGAAGCGAGCACCGACGGAGTTAAACCAGCTGCGTTTGGTCTTCAACAGCGGGCCCTGGATGGGTTGGGGGTTATTATCCTTAGTGGCCGTGGCATTGTTCCCAAAGAGACGCGAAGTCCTCCGGCGGATGGTTGCAGCGATCGGCAGCCGGGAGCGAGCCGTTCTGATGCTTGCGTGCTCAGGCACGATGTCAATCTCCAAGGGTCTCGACATGGTGCGACTCAACGGGCCCGCGGAGATGAAATGCAGAAATGAGTCCCTAAATCTAAAAGATAGACAAGGCGTTCCAAGTAGTAGTGATAACAATGTGAGGTCCTAGCCGGCTTCCCAGCAAGGCGGTAATAGAAGACTGGGGGATGATTCTGACTCGGTCATCGGCCGGGGAAGAGGAGGAAAACACGAGTAGATCCATTCTTTTCATATTTCAAACCGCGCAAAGAAGGTAGGCGGGATCTGGGAAACGTCGACGGGAGAGAGCAATGCCATGGAAGGAGCTCTGTACAGCTCTTGAGTTCAATGTTGTACAGGAAAGGGGGGCTTGGGTTGCCTTATGGGCAACTTGGGAAGGTGCGGCGCCCTCAAAACAAACCTTTTGGGAGAGCGTATAGCGGCCCGCCAATTCCTCAACATCCGGCTTGACGCCGAACTTACCACCAAGATAAGCAGAAGGGATGACGGGGGAGTAAGTCGCCTTGCAATTACACGAGCCCCCCGTTCGCATCAGCTGAGGGAGCATTACAGATGCCCTTTGCACATTGCCTCAGCGGGGTATATTCCGCGGACAAAGCAGGCCCAGGTACCGTAAAGACCCGGAGGTGCCAAACCTTGGTAACTCTAACTCGTTGATGTCTTCTAGTTCTTCCTTCTGGTATCGTCCTTTTCAACACCAAGAGATGAGCTGAACTGTGATTGATCATATGGCGGATGATCGGGAGGCCTGAGAGATGCCGAACATGAAGACAACAAGAGTCGAGTTCTGAATCGCCTTATGATACCCGGTACCCCTGTTGTCGATCGGATCGAGCTGGCTCGAGACAATAAGAGTAAGAGAGTGCCAAAGTCGAGATATCGTCTGTGCACAGTGCGACAACGATACCCGCTGCCAAGATTCAGGTACGTACTTGATCCGTGCGTTCATAGCGTCAATTCACTGCAGGGGGCTGGCGCGGCAAAACCTCGCTGGCGCGTGCCAGGAACACGGCGTCTTTCAGCTGTGAACCGGTCAACTGCCAACATCGTGCTGAATCGCGGGGTCCCCGTTTTATACCCCGGGAGAACCAATTGCGCTTCCAATCCGAAAATACGTCGTTTTGATAGATCGAGCTCTTTCGACAACATGGTAGCCAACGGCGATAGCGGCGGTAAAGTTGCCGCCGACTTCGAAAAGATCATCCAAGAGGGTATGTAACTGCGCGCTTACCCAACTTATACCCGGGTCTCAATCGGAAACCAACCTCTGCGCAGCTCGCGACCGCAAGAAGAATGAAGCCCTTGCTGCCAAGATCTTTGGCAAAGGCCGACGCGCAAGCACTCCCGTCTCTAAGCCTGCGCCTGCCGCCGCTGGCAGCCTCGCCAGTCGCGCCGGTGTAAAGAAGGTTCGGCCTCATATCCCGCTTTCACGGGCATTCTCCGCCATGCCACTTGCTGACCGAAACTGAACAGCAACGACCCGTGCCTGCCAAGGGCGCCCGCCATAGCACAGGCAACATCGACGGCGAATGGACCCACGATCTGCACGAAACACAATCGCGAGGAGTCAGGACGAGTGGTAGCGGGGCCGGTTCCCTTGCCGCGCGCATCACCGACCCGAATCCGCCGCCTACCGGACCCGCGGGCAACAGGCGGAAGCAGCGGCGTGCTGCGCAAGTAGCAGAAGCTCTGATAAGGTCGGAACTACAATCAGGGCGCCAAGGGCACCAGCAGCAGCAGCCGCAGCAGCAACAGCAGACATCTTTCACCAGTGGCACAATCCCGACGGCGCCGAAGGCGATGACAACGGCCGCGACATTCAACAGGGGCATGACGATCAGGGGCCTGGCCGGGCCATTCGTGGTTATGGCGCAGAACTTTGCGCCCGGCACAACGGCCGCCGATATCGAGAGCGCCATGACCCCCGTGGGCGGCATCATCACTAGCTGCCGCATAGTCAAAACACACCCGATCGTGATTGCTGAGATAGTCTTTGAGAGCAAAGAGGGCGCCGACAACGTCATTGCCACGTTCAACAACCAGACAGTATGTCGCCTCCGCGTTTTCAACCGACACGACATCCCCAGCGCCGGATTCTGACTGACTCTTTATCCCACAGGCCGACGGCCGCGTCCTAAGCGTCTATCCCAAGATTGGCAACACGCCAGCCGCCAAGCTACCGGCCCAATCCTCCTCTGATAACGACATGATCGTAGATGGGTCGTATGGCTTCGACGACCCGATGGACACGGACACCGGCTCGGGGAGGCTGCCGCCGACCGGGCCCGCGGCGGGAACTGGTAGCAGCGGTCTGTACAGCGATAGCCTGGTCAACACGAACCGCTGGGGACGGGGCTTCAGTCGAGGAGCTAGAGGCTTTGGCCGGAGGTAAACACGTCGCATGCAGATCGCATCGTCTTCACAGCGCCCTTTACATCATGACATGAACCCTTATAGTCACATAGAATCTACTGTATGTCTGTGGACGTTTTTTCCTTCTGGTTCTGGGGCGCAAAGGCACCATTTCATCGTGTTGAGCAAGGCGTACTTCGGCGTTTCAGAATTCATGGCGACTTGGGCGAAATGTGAAGGACCCGGAAGCGGAGAGATAGATAAACAGGCGGACATGCTATATGGGCAGGAACATACATCTCTCATGACCGTTGATATCAAGCTGGTAGATGGTGCAAGTACTGGCCGACATCGCGGATAGTATGAGAATCAGACCGGGACACGAGCGTCAGCCAACTTGACTCCTCTATTTCAGAAAGCTCTTGCGACTTGCCCAATGGGATAGTCCTACTGCTCGAGATAAGCCCATGTTCTGCGGTCCTTGGTTAGGTATTTTTCTACCCAGACACAAGAAGACAACAACTTAACAACAGTACAAGGCGGCAGAAGCAACATGCAAAACCCAACAACCTCCGATCTCATTCCTTCCCAACCCTTCAGTCCCCCCTTCAACCATCTTCTCATCCATCCAGTCATCACTCGTTACAGAAGAGAAGAGAAGGGAAGGGAAGAACGAAACGACAACCTGATGCTCAATGAATGCTCAATGGACAATCTGCCGCCCTGACAAAGTCAGAAGTCGTGGTTAACATGGAGAAAGAGAAAGAAAGAAACCCGTGAACGGAAAGAGATATACATCAGCGGCAAGCTAAACCCTCGCAAGGCGTCCAACCTTTTGTTTGCTTTGTTTGCCCTGATACGCCCTTATGTCTGACTTGTCCGCTTCCTCCATCCACCGCGCTGGCGTCTGCCATCCTGCGACTAGGTAGGTAGGTAGCATTCTCTTGCCTCCCTCCTCTCATCAGTCTCCAGCGGGAAGAACGAAATCTGCCTTCACCGCGCTCATTGCCTTGGCTTACGCGCGCGTGTCGTTGCGTTGCGGCTGGGAGTGTCTTCTGTGTAGGTCTGTCTGGGTTGGCACTCGCTGCGGCGCATCACTCTTTCTAGTTTCCCGTCCTCGTCCCTTTTCCATGAAGGAGCGGGTTGCACTGTCACCGTGCCTTGGGTTGAATAATTCCGGCTTTCGTAGGGAGAGCATTGAAAGAGGTGTTGGGCAGAGTGCTCCAGTGCCACGGGCAGAGAGGTCCCATGCTTGCTGCGGTCGGTTGCCCTGCCCATCTTGCATTGCGATTTACCGATATCGTGACTCGGGATTCGCCTGTCTGGTGCTTGAGAAGAACAGGAATGCACCCGCGACATCTCACGCCTGTCAGCCGGCTTGACCAGCGCAGATCAGTCAATCTTGTCGGCGCCTCCTCCATCCAAGCGAAACCAGAATGCATGGCCCGGCAAGGAAGATGTAATGATGCAGTCTTAAAGCTAGCATGGAGGCAGCAAGTTTCGAACGCCGAAATGGCAATAGCAACCCTAGTAACAGAGGAGAGCATTGCCCTCTGCGCGTTGTAGAATATATCCAACTTAAAGCAGCTCGTCTCGTCGTTTCCTATTTTTCAGTGCCATGGAGTCTGGCCGCTGCCCATGAAGCCTTCCTCCAGCGTCCGCTCTTCCAGGTTGCGAATAAAGTCGCGGTTGCCCCGTCCCTGTTGCTGTGTTCGACTTCCTCTCCTCACCGCCCTGCCGGATGTCTGGTGGTCCATTCCCGCTAGGCCCTCAGGGGGTGGCGGGTAGTAGGCGGGGCTGGGTTGCAGCCGAATAGGTTGCGTCGGGTCGAGATGACTAGCCACTCTCTGGATGGCCGCCGGAATTCCGCTCTGCTGCTGCTCCATTGTGGAGGCGCGCTGTCTTGGCCGGCTCTGCTGGGCGTACATGCTGGACTGCGAATAGTTCGCTGGCGGCATCTGCACCGGCCCTTGTGACATGCTCATCTGGCTGTGGGTGTATCCGCCCTGCTGACCACTGTACGGAGGCGGCGCTCCCTGGTGTGCGGCCCCCGGAGAATACATGTTGTTATTCCCGTAGAACGACGCTTGTTGCGAATGGCCCTGCTGCGGATACTGTCCGCCAACCATCGACCCGAAACCTCCTTGTGCTGCTGTGCTTGCCTGGGCCTGTGCCTGGGCAGCTTGCGCTCGCTGCTTGCTCAGCGCTTCGGCCTGTATTTGTTGCTGCGTACCAGGGGCTGGTGATCGGTTCAGGGCGCTCGACCTGAGATTCATGGGTGGTACAAATTGGCCTGTAAACTTCTGCTGGGTAATAAAAGGATGCAACTTCGCCTGCTGCGGTGACCATCTCTCCAGGGGGTTGATAGTCAGCAGACCCCTGACAAAGTCGATGAACGCGATACGGTTGTTCATTTCTGGAACCAGTCGTCAGCTCTGCTATCACCATTGTCCGGGCATCGAGTATTACGAACCTCTATCGATCTCTGATTGCTTCATGTTCTTCCGCGGCATCGGATATGCCTTGATGATCTCCGGTAACGTGTTTTGCTGGAAATACTTCTTGCTCGGCTGCTCTTTGACGCCGCGTTCGCGTGAGTACTGCTCCATGCTCTTCAAGTGGTACGTCCGCCTGCCAAATTCGTCCTGTCGCTTTTCGAAGAACTCTCCAGCCTGCTTCCCCATCTCAATCATCCAATTTGGAGGGTTACCTAGCATCTCGACGATTCTTGCAACCTGGTTGTACTCGGATGAGCCAGGGAATAGGGGCAGACCAAGGAACAATTCGACCACGATGCACCCAAGTGACCACATATCGATGGCCGAAGAGTAGGGTAGACCGAGCAGTACCTCGGGCGACCGGTAGAACCTGGACTGAATGTATGTGTACACGGTTTGCCGCTCGTCGCATGCGGACCCGAAGTCAATAATCTTGATGATCGGACTCTCGAGATTCTTGAGCAGGATGTTCTCGGGCTTGAGATCGCAGTGGATCAGCCGCGCCTTGTTAAGCAGCGCCAACCCGTTAAGAAGCTGCTGGGCGAAGACGCGGACTAGAGTAGTGCTCAGACCGCGGAACTGGTTCTGCTTGATGAGCTCGTACAGGTTCACACTCAACAACTCAAAGACCAAGCACAGGTGTTGCCTGTGAATAAATGTGTCCTTAAGCCGCAGTAGATGGTGGTCGTCGTTCTTGTCCAGCTTCGTGTTGAGCTGGAGGCTTGGTTAGCCCTCATGAATTGCGGAGGGGCACAAGGGGGCACAGCAATCTAACGTACCAGATCCAGCACCGACACTTCCATCATGCTTTGATTGAAATAGGCTGTGCGGTTCTTGATCACCTTGACCGCAACAACTTCTTGCGTCTTCAGATTCTGACACTTCACTACCTGGCCGAAGGTGCCTTGACCGAGAACGTCCAGGATCAGATACCGGTTCCTAGACAGCCAATTAGCTACCGGTGTCGCCTGCCTCCAGCATGAGAGATGAATCGTACTTGTGACCAGCCTCCTCAGAACCAAGGATGTCATTGACATAGAGGATATAGTCGCTGTCCTCATTATCGTAGCCATCATTCTTCACTCCTTTGCTCGGCTTGGTCAAGACACGGCGAGGGTTGCGCGACGACTCGTACTTGAAGCTTGGGTTACAGATTCGGTACGTGGCGGGGAGGTGCACCGTGAGAGCTTGCAGAGGCTGTCGCGTAGGTTAGCAGCTTGAGGGGCACCAGTAGCTCTAATTTGCGACGCGTCTACTCACGCTGATGAAGCCGCCCTCGGGGTTGGCTCGTCTGAACGGAGGCTGATCGTTGACCTTGGGCTTGAGGTCTGTTGGCGCTCGTATCCTCCGAAACTCGGGCACGGGCCCCTTGTCGTTGGATTGCACAGCGGACTGGGGCGGCGCACGCTTGGGCGACTTTGGATCTACATACGAGCCGTCCATAGTACCCAGAGACGAGGGCGAATACGTGTCCTGCTTGGGTGCATATGGGTTCGGGGGCGGGAGTTGGGGGGCTGGTTGCCGGGTGCTGTAGTAAGGGCTCTGCTGCGGGGCATAATCCGACGAGCGAGTGGGTGATTGTCGTTGCGGCGGCTGCTGCGAGAAGTGGCTTGCGCCGGTGGACTTGGGGCCGTATGGCGAGGTTGGAGACATGACTTCCATGGGCGAGTATCGCTGAGCGGCAGCGGACGGCTCCTGCTGGAGATTGGCGGTTCGGCTGCCCGAAAGATGGTGCTGATGATGGGGCCTCAGCGGGTATGTAGCGCTGTTGGGATTCTGGCCCATGTATGAATCGTGGGAGTCCGGCATAGGGACGTCGCCATTTCCGTCGCGGATATGGGGGCTTGCCAAGGGTGATGTGGCCGACGATGATGCCTGGTGCGGGTTGAGGCCGCCCTGGTGATTGTCGTACTTGAACCCGGCCGGCAGCTGTTGCGCGTGGGGTTGGCCGCTGCTGCCGAACTCTCGCGGGGACATCTGGCTATTTCCATTGTATCGACGCTGGCCGCCGGCGCTGGCAGGCTCGTTATACACCTGCCATTGCTCCATGGCTGCTGCTGTCGGCACTCAGCGAAGTGTGTGCGGTGTGGTGTGGTCGTGTTGATGTGTCGCAGCAAGGCGGGTGAACGAGTTTGGGGTCCTTGGGCTCTGGCTCTGGGTGCGGAGGGGACCCGCTGCCAAAAAGCGGGTTTGCCAGGGCCCACCAAGCTAATGGCCAGCCAAAGGTCTCAGCAGGGGTCGAAGGGGCGCTTGAGTGTTCGCGTCAGGATTCGCCAAATACCTGTAGTTACTCTCTAACTAAGAGAAACGAGGACAGGAAGGTAAAGCAGACGGGAGAACTGGTAAAAAAGGGGGGAAGAGCGGCAATATTGCCTGGCGAGGCCAGACGAAAAGAGCGCGGCGAAAAGTCCATTTAGAATTTCATCATAGAACAGTGACGATATCAATAATATATCGATGGGGAAGGACCAGCTAAGCCCTGGTGGCGATCAGGTTCCTGGTCAATCGCTACCCTGCAAAATCGACGCCAGCATCGACTACAAGGTCGAGTTGAACAGCCGGGTCAAAGCCGCCGTTACTGTGTAGACCGATAGAAGCTACCTATTGGGCTGGATTACAATGAGTTAGTGCCTTGCCTCGCTCTCTAAAACCACATCAGTCGCAGGAGAGCATAGGAACAACTAAGAATTGGCACTGTACTGTGTAAATGCATTCATGCTGGACGGAGCAGTCTTATTGTGTACTGTACTTGGTAAAGTCCCGAACGTGTGAAGTCACAGTGGGGCTCCTTCCATCCTCGCGACGCTCGGTTCCGGGCCGCCTCGACAGCTGCCAAGTGCTCGTTGTGATCCCAGCTCAGCCTCCAGAAGTGAACAATGAACATCCACCTCGGTTGCCAGTCGACAGCCACCTGCATTTCAGTCCACAAGGATAGCGAAACTGAAACTGCATGGGAAGTACACGATGATGCAGCGCTTTTGGACCATAGGAGCACGGCACGATACTCCGCTTCAATCATTGCGGCCATGGGCTCCTTTCCTTTGTCGAGCCCTCCCGTCCGACGGGGAGGTCGAGTCGGTACATAACCTGGGACGTCTCCCAGAGCCAGCACCCGTCTATAGAACGTAAAAGAAGCGCGTCCCGCCCATGGCGTGTTTATCTTATACTGACCCACCTCGGGATACGAAGACAGCTTGCCTGCCTGTACTGTGGTAAATCCGCTTCGGCGGAATACGTAGAAGGGAACATGCTGGGATTGTTCCTCGGCCGATTCATGACATTGACGACATCATGATGTGCAAAGGCAAATCTTGTAACTTGAACCGGACATTGGGCATCAACCCGCCGCACCATCTTTGATTCTTTGGCCGGTAGCCGCATCCCCTGAGCCAATCAACATGCTCGCGCACCATTATTGGGTAGGACATGTAACTGTATTATAGCAAACCAGTTGCCTTGCTATCTGTATCTAAGGCAACGTGGAGGATGTTCGCACCATCTTGCTAGCCAGTCTCCCCATGGTCAAAAAGAGCCGTACACCAAACAAGGCACCCGACAGTTTGAGCAACAAGCAGTCCAACCAAACAGGATTATACCTAAGGAAAGAAGAGAAAACAAATTGAAAGAAAGAGAAGGAAGAAAAATAACAGGAAGAAGATGAAGAAAAGAAAGGAATGAGATAAATAAGGTATTGTACGAGTGAGTTTCGCTCCGTCTTGATGTTTGGCGTACGGCTTTTACTGGCCAGGGGGTGCAAGTGTAAGATCAGAAGGAGGAAAGCCCAACTCAGGGCTCAAAGGTGCCGTAAAACTTTTGGGGCTCGAGGGGTGTATCTGATGTCGCTGACAATAAGGAGCTCAGTCACAGCGAGAGAGCGAAAGACCCAAGACTTTCCCCGATTTCCATGTCCAAGACACCCATTTTAATTCCCCATCAATCTTCTCCAGTCTCAGATAGTTTCCACCCGGAATAACCCCTGATACTTGACATCTCGTCTCCGCGCAGTATCCTGCCCTGGAAGACACCTTGATTCGGCTCAGCTGCTCACCGTTTTCCGACAGCAACCCTCTGAACAAGGTTGTTGAACTTTGACGGCGTTTAGCTTATGCGTGTTAAAAACGGTCCTTGCCCCCCTTAGCATCTCAAGATTGGCAAAGATAAACTTTGAGCCGGCTTTTTCCTCCGGCGAAAAGGAGACCTAGCCAGGTATATGACATCAGAAATCATGAGCTCGTTCCGTTCAAGGAAAAGCGACCGGCCAAGGGAAAAGAAATTGCTATGATTCGACCAAATGGTATCCAGCGCGGCGAAGAAATGAAGGAACACAGCACATTGGAGCACTCGAAAGTTGCAGCAGAACAGAGGGCAAAAACAACGCAGCAATTGAATCGAATCATGCCCGTGGCGACGGATCACTGCAACCATGAGACAACAATGACAACGAGAAACGCATTTCGCTCTGGGGAGGATGTAATACACCGAACGGAAGAAGGAAAGAAGGCTCCAAATTCCCCGACCAATTTTCCCGAAAATCAATTTAAGCGACTGCCCGAAAAGGTTCCTCAGATCATCAAAAGAAGACGTTTCGACAGTTGATTGGAATCGCAACGCCCCAGCAATTTTGAAAACTGAAAGCAGAACGACGTAGATCTCGGGCCTTTCCGCCAGCACCTAAGGAAGAAAGCGTGGGATAACAGGCTGGTCCTCGAGGCCGCTATTCAACGACGGCGGCCCCGGGACCGCTAACCCTGGTAACCGGAAAAGCCGTTGTTGAAATTCTGGGCCGGGGGAGGCTGGTTCCACTGCGCGTTGGCTTGCTGGCTCCGGCCGTAACCGCCGGCACTTGGCGGGCCGCTGTAGCCCATCGGTTGGGCACCGTAGCCGGCCGGCGACTGAGCCTGGGGGCCACCGTAACCCGGTTGCTGGCCCGGACCGTAAGAACCTACGGGAGCGTTAACAACCGAGCTCGGGGCAGCCGCCTTGCGAGGATACCTACCACCGTACTGATTGAAATAAGTAGAGGGCGTTCCGGGATAACCAGGGGCCTGCGCGCTCTGGGGGCTGTACTGCTGGTTGAGATCAAACGGGGCATGGTGGCTGGGTGTCTTGTCCTTGCCCCACTGCTCTTGGTCAGTTCTGGAATGCCGGCTGCAACGATGGGGAAGGGAACACGCACGCTGCACTTAAGAGGGCGGCCGTTGACATTGTAGCCGTTGAGCTGACAAATAGCCATGGCGGCATTCTCGTGAGTATCCATCTTGACGAAAGCGAAGCCGCGGTCTGCCTGGAAGCGAGATTCGACGACATAGCCAAAGTTCTGGAACAGAGGAACGATGTCATTCTGAGTCGTGTAAGGTGTCAGATTGCCGACGTAGCAGGTCGTCTGCCAAGCCGGGGTCTGGTTGACGATCATGTCGTAGCTATGGACGCCATGAGTGGGAAAATGGTGGTGACCGTACGGCGTAGTCGGAGTCATGCCCATCTGCTGCATGGCCTGCTGCTGAGCAATGGACGGCTGGCCCTTCTGGTTGGCCCAGTTGCAACGGATGGCACGGGAACCGAGCCACTCGCCATCCATGGAGCTCAACGCCTTCTCGGCATCAGGGCGCTCGCGGAAAGCAACGAAACCATAGCCGCGAGAGCGACCAGTCTTCATGTCCCACATCACACGGGCCTCGGAGACGGAACCAAAGGCCGAGAACGCCTGGAGGAGGACCTCATCATTAACCTCGTTGGAAAGGTCGCCGACAAAGATGTGGAAGTGGTTCGAAGTGTCCTCCTTGTTGGCGTTGTTGGACTGGTAGGCCCAGTTGACGCGGATTTCCTAAGCGGTGCCTATTAGCCCGGGCCATTTGCATTTCCATTGCTGATGCCGAGAGGCGAAACATACCGACTGGTGGACACGACGGCCGTTCAAAGTCTGCATGGCGCGCTCAGCAGCGCCGGGGTCGTCGTACTCAACGAAGCCGTAATTGTAGCCCTTGGCCTAAAACATCCCGTCCAGTCAGCAAGTGGGCGTGAAAGAGTAAGAAACAAGTCACCAGCCCCCCGTGAATCACTTACATTCTTATCCGGGATGATCTTGACGCTCTGGACATGGCCAGTAGTCTCAAAGATCTGACGCAAGACGTCTTCGGTGACGCGAGGATCCAAGCCTCCAACATACAGTGCGCGCTTGTTCGGCTCCGGGGCAGCGCGGCGACCAAAGGGGCCGCCACTGCTAGGCGAGATGATACCGCTCTTGTCGCCGCCCGGCCCCATGGGCGACGTTATCGCAGTCGGGATCGGGTTCGTGTTCTGGGGAATATGCAAAGGAGGCGGCGGCATATGAGCGGGGTTCGACCCGGCATTCTGCCCGTTCTCGTAACCGGGAGCGCCCGCGTTGGGCTGAGGCGGCGGAGGCAGTTGACCAGAGGTCGTCGGAGGACCGTTGTCAGCCATCTTCGCAGCGAGGATTGGCAGGAGTTGCGAGAGTTGCTTTGAGGAAGAGGAAAAGATCGCGGCGAATGGGACAGCTGTGCAGGGCCTTTCTTGGCACGCAAACCCCACTGAGGAGACTGCTCCGCAGAAGGCAGCGCTCGTCTCGTGTCGCAGAGGGAATGCGAACGACGCAGCGCTTCTTGGCCCAAACAACGAGACAAAAGGCAGAAGACACCGGCAGTTTGACCTGGCTGTTCTTCTGCGAAACGGTCCCACGAGCGGTGCGGCAGTCTCGCTGCAAACGGGGTGACCGGCGGATAGGAGACGGACAGCGAAGCGAAGACAAAAACGGCGGCGTGCAATAGAAAGGCACGGCAGTGCAAGTCTGGGACTCGAGGAGACGACGGCAAACTAGACAGACCAGAATGGCGACGAGAGGAGGACGAAGATAAGGAGAAGGAGCAGCAGAAAACGACAAAAGAAGAGTTGAAAAGACCCGGCCGTTAGAGGAGGAGAGCCCCCAAAATCACAACAGCGCCGGCCGATCCAGGAGGATGCTTTGGAACTCCCTGGTTGTGGGAGGGTAAGGGGGGAAAGGATGCAAGAGGAAGGGACGGGAGCTGCAGGAGTGAACAAAGAGGGGAACGATTTTTTGATCTTGCCATTGTCCTGGGATTGGCGAGCATCAACTGGAGCACCACTGGGACGAGGGAATGGTCCTGGTCCATGGTCAATAGCGGCAGCCGTCCCCCAACCGCCCTGCACCTCTACCAGGAAATTGTCCCTGGAAGTATTAAAGTATTGGAAGCACCATGGAGTCCATAGACAAAGATATCAAGCCAATCCTGGCCCAAATGCGTTACTGCGCTGCTCTTGCAATCCGGCAGAACAGTGGGATCCTGCCTTCTAGGCTACTGTGGAGCTATTTAGTAAGTCCAGTACCTACCTACTTGAAGTGCACCTGTCATCTAACTTGCTTCGCCTTATGACGAAGCTGTCTGTTTTGTTGCTTCTGTATATATCTAACTTGCTCAGAAGCGAGAATCTTGAGTACTTTACCCGGTCTGTATCGCCGAGGCATACGCATCTCGGTGGTAGTGGGTGCCTCTGGATAACAACCGACGAACTGGACCCTGAGAGAAGCATTGATGTGAGAGCGACCAGAGGCTGAGAGTTCGCCGCACTGTGGGACCTCCATTCGTCTGAAGGCGGGGTCGATCTGAAGCTTTACCGTAAATGGTTAGACCTAGCATGTTAGGTCGACCCTTGGGGTCTTCCGATTCCTTATGGTTTGTTGACCGACAGACGTGAGGCAAGAACATGGCTCGGACCCTGCGCAACCAACAGCATCCCACCTTCAGACACGGCTTGCCGATTCCCAGTACTTGAACAGGTGATCAATCTGACGAACCTGGAGGGTTGCAGCTTTGAAATCAACTCCGTCTAAGCCCAGCTAATTCTGGGCCAACACGCCTGAGACACCATCTTATGTTGATTCACTGCGTTTGACATCACAAGTTGAATTTTCTCTGTTCGGCTTGCCACTCGCTGTTCCAAACCAGAAGGGGTCCCGATCCCTTACCTAACGGTTCATTGCCTTCACTTTGTGGAGTTACTTCCACTCACACGCAACCACCGACCTCCGTTTGCGAGACCCGCCGCCAGCCGCTCCCGATAGGACGTCGTGAAGATGGCGGCTCGACGGCCACCGATGCCGCTCGACGTGCTGCCCCAAATTGTTAACGAGGTGGTAAGCAACGAACACAGCTATGGAAAGCACTATCTCAGGATATGTGGTCTGACTGGCGGGCGCCAGATCGTCACAACAGGCAAGGCGTTCAAGGCCGCGAGACGAGATGGCAAGGCAAATCCGGCCGAGGTGTCTGCGGCCATGAACGTGCGGATACCCGCGGCGGTTGAAAGGTTCAACTCCGTTTTGGATGACCTTGAAGCTGATATCGTAAGTTCTCGACAGAGCAGCGGCGAGCAGAGACTAACATCTCAAAGCTTCGGGCCAAATCGGTTCTGCTGCGGGACCTTAACCAACTTAGAGCGGAACGCAACCCGCCTCCGCCAGAACCCAAAACGGTTGCTCCTCCGGCGCCGATGGCTATTGACTTGACGTCTCCCAAGTTGACTGCAAAAACCGAGCCGTTCACTGGTTTGCCAGGTCCGACTCCATCTGGCAATCAGGCCAACAAGCCGGTGGCCCCATTCCCCAACATGGGCTTTGATGGCGCATCGCCCCAGATGGCACCAACCCCTTCCCCAAAGATGACCGCCAAACCGCGAGATGTCAAGGGCCATGGCAGACCGCCCGCGGCCGTGGGCGGCGTCACGGCCGGCCGGTCCACGACCGCTCCGCCGAAGAAGGAGACCAAAGTCCCGCCACCCCAAGTGCCGAGACCAGGTGTTGCGGCAACAGCGCCTCAATCCCCGCTCAACCCTTCTGCCCAAGTCAAAGCATCCCCCAGTACCGTACCAAGTAGGCCAGCACCGACCCCGACGGCGACGCCGAACAATGTTCCAGGGCCGGCAGCCCGGTCATCGGCTCCACCTCCGGCTGGAAACGAGAAGCTATTCACAGACATGACATTCTCACCAGCACCTCCTCCTAGAGACTTGCAGCCCCCAAAGCAGGGGACGCAACCGCCGGGGAGCCTCCCACAGCAACAACCGCAACCTCCAGGGGCCGGTGCTGCCAATCTCGGGGCCGGTGCTGCCAATCTCGGGGCCGGAGACCTGCCAGGGTTCAACATGGAGCAACTCGCCAGGGGCCCGGCGGATGTAGCTGACATGTCCAGCGTGGATGCCAAAATCGACGGACTCTTCAGTCTGGGCTCAGGCGACATGGAGAGTCTCAACCACGATTATGGCTTCGGAAGCGGGGATAACAGCAACTTTAACGATATGTACTTTGCCACGGCCGACAGCAACGGTGGGGCAGGAGATCTCGACGATACCTTTTTTAACCTTAATGGGTGATTGTTGGGTGTGGTGGGGGGGGGAGGGAATGGTGGCGTTGATTCAACGGCACCGGCTTTTGGAACAAGGAGTTTCGGACATGTAGACAGAGATAGGCAGCTGCAGGGTTGACTTTGGAGGCGTTACAAGATTCTTGAGGACGGATTCCTCCCCAGGATCAGAGCTAAAATGGTATTGGTATTCCGGATATCGTACGAGCCTGTGGTCCCCCCACGTGATTCACAGAATCAGAGCCCACATCAGCCGTGGGTATCAAATAATGTATGTACAGATGGAAAACGGTAACCACAAATCAAACAGTATCAACGGCTCAGCGCCTTACGGCTGCTGTGTCATCTTCCACATATCCCCGAGCTTTCCCGGAAAGGCCGGATTCCTCCAGCCGGACCAGTCGTGGTTCAACAGCCCCCACGTCTCATCAGCATCCACCCTGCCGTCGCGGATGTAATAGCTCCCCTGAACCGCCCACACGGCCCAGTCAGCGTCATTCCCCTGCATATACGACACCAGGCAATTCAGATAGCGATTGTCCTGCTCACTCAGCCCGTCGTACTCGCCCCCTTGCATGCCCACACCAAACTCGCTCAGGATCAGCGGGCCCGTGTAGGCCTTGCCCTGCTCCAGCACGAACCCGGCAAACGCGCCGTACTGCGTCTTGACCAGATCGCAGTTCTTGAACGGGTCCGGGAAGGTGACGGTAAAGCTGTAGGCGTGCATCTCCCACACGTGCTTGCCGGGCCAGCCGCTCGTGTCCAGCATGCGGCCGCCGTCCCGCACGTGCACCAGGTCGGTCGCGCTCTGCACGCCGCCGACGACCACCAGCACGTCCGGGTGCGTGGCGTGCACCAGGTCGCCGGCCTGCTTGACGTACGTGTACCAGTCGGCGCGGCCGTTGAGGTCCTGCAGCAGGAAGGCGCGCAATTCGTTGCGCAGCGACATGGCCACGACGCCGCGATGCGACTGCGCCCACGCCGCCATGGCCTGCAGGCCGGCCAGCCACTCCTGCGTGTGGAAGAAGCGGCTGTTCCAGCTGTTGTAGCCGAAGGCCGCGTCCCACCAGCCGTTGCCGTCGGTCAGGTTGCAGCACCACGACGCGCGCGACACGTGGTTGTCGAGCAGCGTCATGACCCCCCGCATCCAGAGCTTGTCGACGGCGGCGGCGAAGACATCGCGCGTGGTGGTCGTGTTGGTGATCCACGGGTTGTGGGAGACGACCTGGGCGTAGAGCGCGGTCATGTCGGTGAGCGGGACGCCGGCTGCGCCCGCCGCGGCGGTGAAGGAGGCGGAGACGGACAGGGACGGGTTCAGCGCGTGGTCGATGCTGTAGGTCAGGCGCACGCAGTTGAAGCCTTGCTGGGCGATCCAGTCGACGATGAAGTCTATGGATTGGTGCTGCAGCCCCTCGGGGATGTTGGTCTCCATGTGGCCGGCCCAGTTGACGCAGCGGAACTTGACGCGCTGGTTGTTGGCGTCGAGGATCCAGCGGCTGGAGGAGTGCAGCGGCAACGCGATGTCCGCGGCCTGGATCAAGGGGCCCAGGAGGCCGAGGACGGCCAGCAGGTGGTGGAGGCGGGCCATGCTGGCTGGCACTCGGGGAGAGAAAGTCCGCTGCTGCTGGACGGGGTAGCAGACACTGAGATAATTGGCCAGGAGAGCAAGCAGACAGCGAAAAGGGGACGGGTCTTCAGCTCGTCGTGCGGTGAGATCTCATGGGCGAATATCCGACGGAGCAGAGAAGGGATGTGTAATCCCAACAAGCGAAGGACGGAGAAACAGGCGCGAAAGCGAACGAGAGGTGGCTTGCCTTGTCGATTAAAGCATCCGGTCCTCGAGGGTGGTATGAGATGTGAATGAGGAAAAGTGGAAGTCACATCTTCAGCTCGTCCGGCGCCTGACCTGTGGCGAGTGTAGATGTGACTTATATACTACACACATACCATGTGCAGATCCCGGTCGGCAACTGAGCGATCTTTCTCAAAGAAAAGGGGTTGACCTCATGTTTTCATGTTTCCTTCCAGCTTCGCTGCAAGGTTACAGCAGTGGCGGCCGCCGCCCACCAAACCCCGCGATCCAACTGCCAGTGGGCAACAGGGTTTTGTGGCCATGATCTCAGCTTGCATCGCACGAGGACCACAGCACAACAACACGTGGACGACGCAGCAAGCACGTTGTTTCTGCTTGGTAGCTCGGCGAGATCGAGGCCTCGAGGCAACGCGGCGATCGATGATACAATTTTGGTAGTGAAAATGGCAGCACTTCTGCTCAAACATGCGGTTGCGCTTTGTGATTGGAAGCAGTCCAAATTGGAGTTTATGAACGGCAGGCGATTGACGGAGCCGGGCCGGCATTTCTGGTCTGGGGAAGGAAGACCCTGGTCATATTTACGCAAAGAAGTCTGTAATTCGTCCCCACAAATGCCACCATCCAGATGCTTGGTGTCCTTCCTGCTTGGGAAGCTGGAAAAAGGGGAGATCACCTGCACCCTGCGATCTGAGCTCCCTCCCCATGATCACAAAAAGCCGGACACCAAAATAAGGTACCCGACAGTTTGAGCAACAAGGAGTCAACCAAACAGGATTAAACCTAAAAAGAAAGAAAGAAGAGACACAGATTGAAAGAAAGAGAAGGAAGAAGAGGAATATGAAGAGGAAGAAAAGAAAGGTATGAGATAGACAAGGTACTATACTGGTGAGTTTCGCTCTGTCTTGAGGTTTGGTGTACGGCTTTTCTGGCCAGAGGGTGGCTCCCTCTGTCTGCTCAAGAGCGGCGAAACCACCCCTGTCGCCTTCAGAATATGACCTTCCCTGCCCGTCCACGGTACCCGAACAGACTGTGCCTTAACTATCAGACCATGCAAGGGACCCATGCGAGACTGGTCGGCTGGACTTTTCAGGTGCACGATGTGGAAATTTCTCTTTGGAAGTATGGTCCTTGCAAGGTGATAGCGTGGATGCTGAACGACCAATGCAGCTCTCAAGACTTGGTCTCGAGGGAGCCAAGTTACCTAGAGGTCCCGCGTTGCGGTCCTATGGGCCGTTGTGTTGCCCCGATCGACACCTGAGAGACGACCTGTTGTGGTCAACATATGCAAAGCGATCCCCTTTCGAGAAATTCAGCTTGCTCTTGCTGTACCTTAAGTGATTTGCCCAGCTTTTGTACGGCTCCTGCTGCGTGGTCATGGCACAGGCCGCTGTTGAGGAAGCATGAGATCTCATCGGACTGAAGCTGTGTCTGTAACAGCCTTAAGACTTTTCAAAGCCAGCGGTTCGACAACCATTTCGATTATGCAATTATACGCGTCTGCTAGGAGGCTGCTCCCACCAGCGCTGAAAAACTGTGATTACAGGCTTATTCATCATATACTCATCGTCAGTCATCAGAATTGAACTTGAAAAGGCCAGAGTAAACCGCCATCAAGTCGCCAACGGGGTAGGTTGGCGATGAAAAAGAAATGCTCTGCTGTTGTTTCATGAGAGGTATCTGAGCCAACAAGGCCTCCTCTGTGGCTTCGAAACAGCAAGCATAGGCATGTCCAAGAGCCGAGAACGACCTCTGGCTATGCCGGGACGGGGCGAGCCTCAGCCGTGTTGGTCGCCGGGGCTGCCGCCGTCGCGTTTGCAGTCCCCGCCTTGGCTTCCAATTCCCGGCGTTTCGCAAGCAAGCTCTTGAAGGCGCCCAAGCATTGCACTAGGGCTTCCTCATCGTGCGTGCAGAACCGGTAGCTCTTCTCGTCCGTGATGATCTGCAGGCAGTGTTTCTTGGTTCGGCTCATCGGATCTGTCTCGACCACGTTGACGATCGATGACATGTAAAGGATAAACAGCACCGACGACTCGGCTTCGTCCTTGTAGAGAATGAAATTCCTTGGCCGCAGAACGCCCCAGGACTTCTTCCACTGTCGTACTCCCCCCTTGCTGCGGTGAAACCACATCCAACCCTGCCAAATAACGCGGTCCGGGTCGGCTTCGTGGTGGCTCACACTGACTCGGTTGGCGTTGACGGCTCCTAATGAGGGTCTGGACGGCCCCGGCGACGTCGACGGTTGCCCAACCGCCAGGCTCTCAAAGGAGGCTCCTGGGATTCGATGCACGTCCGAGTCTGAAAAGTCAGAGTGGCTTGCCAGCTCGGCACCCGAAAGCCCCGACGAATCTATCTGTGACGGCCGCCTTGCATAAGATTTGCCAAGGTTACGCATCGGGGCTTCAGGTGGTTCGGGCGAGCTTGATAGGAAGCCCTCCGGCGAGGCTACCACGCGGCTCGCCTCGGCGTTGTCCAACTGGGTGCTGCGCAAGAAGGTAGGTTGTCGGACCACTGGGCTTGCCAGAAACATCTCCTCTTCCTCCTCCTCTATCCTCGCATCTTGCCGGATCAAGTCGACCCACTCCTGCGCATCCTTCAGCGTTGGGGCTTGGAAGTGATAGTTCTTCGATGGCGAAAACAGGCCAAATACGTTCGGCCGTTTGTTCTTCGGGTCCTTCAGCAGTGTCACGGCGGTCAAGTCCGACAGGTAGATTTTCCGGCGCAGCTTCTCCTCCTTGTCAGACTTGTAGATGGATAGCGTATTTGGCCGTAGTACCAGGTAGATCGTTCTCCAGGTCTGCAACTCGCCGTCAGAATGCGCAATCCCACATCAATGCCCGGACGAGGTGCGCAAGCTCTACCTTTGTCTTCTGTGTGCGCTTCTGCACGTAATCGCTCTTGATGACACGGTCGAACTCGAAGCTGCCGTTTTGGTTTACGGGCGAAAACGCGTCCACAGCCAGGCGAGTTCTCAGCCCTGGAGCAGTTGGTTGCGATGGGACAGCGATCGGCTGGGGGGTCTGCTCATCGGGTCGCGTGTTGGCCATGATCGACAGAGCCGCTGGTTGCGTCTGTACTTCCGCCATAATGGTGCGCGCACGTAAACAAGCAAATTGAAGCGACGGGTACTCTCGTCAGTGATCTGAAGAGGCGTGATGTCGGGTCGGCCAAGAAGCGGGAGGGAGCATGGTCCAAACGAGGGACAGCTTCGAGCTAAGAAGCGACGGCCGAGGGCCGCTCAGCCGTGAACGAGCGCGGACGGCGGGCGTCAAAGGCGCGATTGTGACGAAGGAGGAGGCAGTGCAGCGCCTGTGATTATGTAGGTTGATGTCAAGATGTAGGAGTCAGTGGTTGACAGAATCTCCGTCTGCGACAAGGCGCACCCGACACGTGCGCTGGTCCCGCGAAGAGCGTCAAGGTGTGTTGTGGATGCGTTGCCCTGGCGCCGGGCCGATGCTGGTAGCCTTGAACCGCTTCACCAGGTGCGCAAACCCCAGAGCGCACAGCAGAGGAGTAACGTTAATGTTTGGTGGATGTGCCGGTACCACTTCACGTTGGTGAAACCTCAAGTCATCAAAAGGCGTTGGGACCCTGCCGGGATAACCACGGGCGATGCCGCTGACGAACATGGAATGGCCCTGGCGATGACGGGATTTGGCTGCAGAAGGCGCTTGTCGGCGGGGTTTGCACAGATCTGGATCTATGTAGGTAGCTACCGAAGCGAATCGCTTCGCCGGGATGTGTCCAGATTGTTTCGAGAGGGCGGCACGAGTCCAACCGTTTGGCAGGAGCCAAAACAACTTGAGACGGTTCTTCATACGCTGCAGTGTCCTCCCTCGGTGATGTGTGGCCAAGCGCAGCGAAGCGGATACAAGTGGGTGATGCTGAGCTGGCCCTGTTTCAGGACGAAAAGTCGAGACTCGAAATGGGTTCGGCTGCTCCCATTGGTTTTGCATGCCAAGACCACGTTAACCCACTGCCGATGTGACTGGGCAAAATTGGTGTGGGGAACCCGGAGTGCGTTGACATTTCCCTTTCAACCCTTCAACTCCCGCCGAACCATATGTATTTTCTCCAGGTCGAATATATCTCACTTGGTCTCGCCTATTGGAAGAAGACATTCTGCAAACCCAGTGCAGGTCCGGGATGGAGACACATTATGACTCTCGAAACACGACTGCCCGGGACAAATACCGTCTGAATCTCTGGCCTTGAACTCATCCGAACTGAGTGGGTTCGCTAAATCATTTAAGGTTGATTTGGCACCCCACTCTCCTTTCAACTTCATCTTTCGGTACAGTAGAACCGCATGTGGTGAACGGCGTGTAGGGAAGCGGGTTTACCGAAAAAAAACCGATTTTGACAACGTTTTACTGACGCTCCACTTTTTCCATACATGACGCACTTTATACCCTCTGATTGGTCCATCTGCCTAGATTTTTACTGCCACCGCATACCGCCTCTAGAATAGGCTTAGTGCCATCTAAACTAGGCTTAGCCTAGAATTCTATTGAATCTCCCTACCACAGTACATAACTATTACCACCTTCGTCGCGCTCGAATGGCTATAGTAATTGCCACTACATACAACAATGCCTGCGCGCAGGGATTAATAGCTATATTCGCAGAACTGGTCTCTCCGTTGCAGTTCATAGATTGCAGTGGTGGTTCTGAATATGGGAGAAAAAAAGCGGGTTTTGCTATACATAACCCTAACCCGAAAGGATGAAAATATCCTTTATTTTTACCTGACATTTTCACGTTTTTACCGGACGGAAAAAAGTTAGTCAAAACGGGGAAACACTAACGGCGTGAGGGTTGGTCCGTCCTGCAACAATGCAGCAGCTTCCCCACCGTCTATCTCGGTTTCGGCCCGCAAATTCGATGCTGAATCGCGGGAACTTGCGTGTGGAGACGCCGTATGATCTCGGCGAAGTCGGCGAAGAGTCAGAGGTTCGAAGAGGGGAAGGCACGGGTCGAATTATTGGCTCGTTCTTTGATCATCGTGCAGCATCGCGTCGCCGCCAAACGGTATTCGGGCCCACTTGACAGTCTGTCAGCCCAGTGGAGCACGAGCGTGTAAGTGAAGGCCATTCTCGAGGTGACAACACGAGAGACGAAGCAGGCCTACTGGACATCCAATGCTATGTAGGAAGAGGAGGTATAAAATCGGCAGTTCCTGAGCCTAGGCTTGACCTGCACCAACGGAAAGCCCAAGAGCAACTTTGTCTGAAGAGCATCGCCGGATCCTCACGACTTAAGATATTACCGTCTACTTTGACACCATCCTACTTCCCCGCTTGTGGAAACAACGGAACGCACGACCATGGCGCATCCACAAAGTGCCAAAGTAGTCGAAGAAGTTCTGCAAGACCTCAATGGCACAGAATATGTGTGCTCCTCGCTGGAGCCGCTGTCTGGAGGGACGGCCAACTTCATCTTCAAGGGTACTCTCACCACCCCTCTGCCCGACGGGATCAAGGAGGTAGCCGTCAAGCATGGAGAGGCTTTTATTGCCTCCATGCCTGATTTCCAACTATCCACAGCTCGCTGTGTATGTATTTGACCCGCGTTTGAATTCCGCGTTTCAGCATACTGACACGTTGCTGACCGTCGGATAGCGGGCCGAAGTGGAGTGCTTGAAGGCCTTTGGAGGGCTCTCGTCAACGGGCCAGAGCTCGGGGACCTACCAGTTTACCGTCCGAGCTCCTAGGGTTCACTACTTCAGCGCCAGAACAAACACCCAAGTCCAGGAGTATCTCCCCAACGCTCTCAGCCTGAAGGACTATGCGCTCAAGCATTTCTCCGCGTCGCGTGACCCGTCCAGGAAGCTGCTCTGTCTCGAACTCGGACGGAGTCTCGGCGGTTGGCTGCGCGACTTCCACGATCGGGCGTCGTCTCTGCTGCCGGAGGTGGTGAAGGTGAACAAGCCGATGCAGCAGCTGAAGCACTATGTGAACTATGGGACTCTGGTGGAAACGGTCGCCAGCTTTCCCTCCATTCTCGGAGACGCAAAGGAGACGTTTGAG
Source organism: Achaetomium macrosporum (assembly GCA_033296875.1). Classification (NCBI taxonomy): domain Eukaryota; kingdom Fungi; phylum Ascomycota; class Sordariomycetes; order Sordariales; family Chaetomiaceae; genus Achaetomium; species Achaetomium macrosporum. Next base: position 235,347 of record MU860008.1, on the reverse strand, counting down.
AAGATCAAGCAAGTGACGGCCCAGGAGCTGCAGAGCCCGGATCTCAAGGTCATTCACGGAGATTTCTGGACGGGAAAGTGAATAACTACCTACCAGACGTGTTTGTTTGGGTTGTGGGATATATGTATGAGCTGACATGGCGACAGTGCTCTTTTGTCAGACAAACCGCTAATAGAAGGGGAGAAGACAACCGTCTTTATTGTGGACTGGGAGATGTGCCAGTTAGGCGTGCAACCCCTGGATCTGGGCCAGATGATTGCTGAGCTCTACGAGCTTTGGCTGTTCAAAGGCATGGACGAGGGCAAATGGCTCATCGAAGGGTTCGTGGCGGGCTACGGTTATGTCGATGACGAGTTTGCCTTCCGTACCGCGCTTCATGTTGGAACACATCTTGTCGCCTGGGGCAGCCGTGTGTCCGGCTCGGGCTCGGAGACGCAGGTCCAGCAAGTCGTCGGCGTAGGGAAGGAGGTTATCCTGCATGCCTGGCATAAGGATCGTGCCTGGTTTGAGGCGGGCAATCTGGGGTATCTGTTTGCCCCCCGGTGATACCGTCGGAAAAGAAGATTAAGTGTCAATGCAGCGTTGACTGCCCCTATTTGGTATCCCGGATGGCCCAAAGGGCATCTTTGAAACGCATAGATGGAAGTATTGAGAGTGCGATGGAGATCATCGCGTATGATATCCTGATGAAACCTGAAACACATCAAACAGCAAGCGGAGAACAGTAGCCGTTCGCAGCCGGGTCGCCCAGCCTCCGAACAACCGGACACCCGCGGGCTATTACTCCGGAGGAAGCGAGGTTAAAGCAGGTAGCCCAGGCTATGATTAAACCGCTGCTTCCCATTCCATCTGCTCACGCCCGATCGACGCATCTTCTGGTGATGTCAGCCAGTTAGTCTCAGAATGGAGGCCAGCCAGTAGCCCCTCCGGCGTGATCCAGATTCTGAGCGAGGATGGTCGATCGCTGGCCTCCACACAACGAGACCCCAATCCTCAGTTACGGCTCTGTCTGTTCCGTCTCGAATAGTCGTGACTACGACAGACAGCGCCAGATATTATATGGACGATGGCATACATGCCTACGACCACATGTTTGTTCATCCCTGCACCCCAACCATGCCCACGTACGATAGCCCTGACATGCCGCAGGGATTCCGAAGGCTCCTAGAGTAGTTCTTGTCGTTGTTTTCCCCGTTGTCAGCTTTGTTCTGTATTGTGAGCCGTCATCCGCCCTACTGCATCTAGTCCACGGCATACCTTACCTGGTGCTCACCACACCCATATAGTGGTACTTTCGTTAGGTTGTATCAACGACTCGGTCAGCGGTATCTCCCCAGTCATAGCCAGGTCCAACGGCCGCGTCAACATTGGCGGCCAGGATATCCAAGTCGACATACGCATCGGATTCATGGGTAGACTCTCTCCCTCCCTCCCCACTCTCCGTCTTCGACAGGAGTCCAGCCTAACCTCATCGCCCTATCAGGCCTCTGCTTCGGTCCGGAACCAGTCAACTGTACAGGCAGCGTGGCAGCCCTCCAAACCAAACGCGAGAGCGAGATCACCTCGCGAATCCCTCCTTCCAAAGGCGGCGGCAACTTCGCCCTCGGTGCGCTCGCCCTCAGCCTTCAGTCCAGCTTTGTCGTGCTGAGCGGCATTCCTTTACTCCTGATCCTCGTCGCCGATGTCATCGCCAACCTCGTGCAGATCTACTTCAGCATGATGATCACGATGGACAACAGCAGCAGCAGCAAGCGCGAAAGACACGCGCAGGCGGCCCTCTGGGCCCGGAGTCTCGACTGGGCGGCGGCCGCGGGTGCGGTGACCAGCTTTGTGACGTACCAGTCGATTGTGGCGGCTGCGTCGCGGTTGATTAAGACAGTGTCTGGGGTGCCGTTGACGGTGACGGTGGGCACGACGGCGTCGAATCTGTTCGCGGCGCTCGTGGCTGTGACAATTGTGGGGGCGTTGATTAATACATTGTTGACGGCGATGGATGCTGGGTCTGATGCGTATTTGGCGGGAAGTAGGGTTGATGCAGTAATGAGGCAGGAGGAGGTGAGCGTTGAGCTGGAGAGGCCGGCTTTTCAGAAGAGGGCTGCTTATGAGAGGTTTCCATGATGGTGGTGGTCCAAGATACCCATTTACTAGATATTAACCCAAGACACAGAAAGCAACGAGTATTAAGTACATTTGATCTCAATGTTCTGAAGGCGAAGGAAGTATCTTGAGTCTGGGTAGCCTAGCTGCCTAGTACCCCTTTTCTCCGAGCAAAACCCTAACCCTTACACTCTCCAGTACTTCACTCCTATCAGTGTGAAAAGTTCAAGTGAGTCAAGAACTGAACTCAACACGTAAGATCGCTTTTCTAAATCTTGGACCTGAACATCGGCTCTCACCTCCCACATATGAAACCAACTATCGATTCAATGTGATCAACTAAGTTTCTTTACGAAGCTCACAAGAGGTCGATGCTAGTCGTTGAACCTGACATGGAAGACAAGCCAACCGCGGGGTCACTCACAAGGCCCTGTGTGAAATGCCGTGCCCAAGAGGCAACACTTGAGAGCAGGACCCAGCCCGTTTGCAGGTAAGTAAATGCTACTTTTTTCTTTTTTGTTTCACAGCGTGAAACACGCTGATTCTGGTTATCATAACAGAGACTGCTTCACAAAATTCATCGCTGGAAAATGCATCAAACAAATCGGCCTCCTGGGCAAAGAGACCCGTCACCCGCAGTCCACAACCGGCGGGCCGCCCACCACCACCCGCCGCTACCTCCTCGGCCTCTCCCTCGGTGTCTCTTCCACCGTCCTGCTGCACCTCCTCAACGAAAACATCGAGTTCCAGCTCGCCAAGGGCCGCAACGCCCCCTTCGAGCTGAAGATCGTGCACATCGACACCTCCATCCCTTTTAAATCCCCAGCTCTCTCCTCCCCAACCCAGCAAGCCCTCAGCCGCCTCAGTCAGCGCTACCGGCGCTTCGAGTTCCAGTACATCCCACTCTCCATAGCTCTCTCGGATCCCGACCCCGACCTGATCTCTATTTCACATCCCCCACCAAATAATACCAACAGGAGCAGCGTGCAAGCCCTGCTCACCTCCCTCCCAACCGCCGCCTCGCGCGAGGACATCCTCCGCCTCCTCACGCGGCAAGCCCTCATCTCGATGGCCCGCAAACACAACTGCCAGGCTCTGCTGCTGGGCCACAGCACGACAGCGCTGGCGGAGCTGACCCTGGCTGAGACGGCCAAGGGGCGCGGGTACGCGCTGCCTTGGTTGATCAACGACGGGCCGGCTCCGTCACAGGTATCTGAGGAGGAGAGCGCAAACGGGGACAATTCCAAGGACAAGGGGTTGTTGATCTACCACCCGCTACGGGACGCGCTGCGGAAAGAGCTGGTGACGTACGCCGGGCTGACGGAGCCGCCGCTGACCGAGCTCGTGGTGAGCAGCGGCGCCGAGGGCCAGGACGGGGCGGCGGTGGTTTCACATCGGGATTTGACGATTGAAGAGGTGATGGGGCGGTATTTCGCCGAGGTGGAGGAGAATTACCCGTCCGTGGTGGCCAACGTCGCCCGGACGACGGGCAAGTTGGTGAGGGCTGGGAAAACGGGAGGAGGGGAGAGATGCGGGCTGTGCGGGATGCCGCTTGACGAGGTAGGGGATGAGCGCTGGAGGGGGGAGTTGGGGCTGGGGACGGGGATAAGGACGATGGAGGGGCAGGGGAGGCTGTGTTATGGTTGTGAGAGGTCGACTGCTGGGTGAGATGCCGAATTGCGGGAGGCATGTATAAGGTAGATGCAGCAGATGGATCTGTTTCACGGCAGATGCACCGCCGTGATTCAACTATGGAGGGCCGAAGTGAACCACTCCTTTCCGCCCGTTTTCGACGGCAGCTCGTGGCCAACCCTCTCGCTCGCGTCTATGGTTTTTCGCGGCAGCCTGGTGTAATACGCGGCAGTTAAACGCGCCTCCAAATGCAGATCTATCCAAGCTTCCAAACGCCAATCGCAAAATGCTAATCCCTCATACTGTTTTCAGGGCACCGCTGGGTAAGAAACGGTCTTCCAGCTTCCTAATAAGTTTGTTGGTTTGCTCGGCCAGCGTCAGCGTCAAAATCGTGTGCGGCAGGATTCTGGCAAGATGCGGCAGGAACCCCTTGTAAATGGCGAAGAAACCCTCTGTCTTAATGGTCTTGGCAAGGCAGTCGAAGACGCCGGCGTAGAGGTTGCCGTTTTGGTTGTATAGGCGGGACATGATCGTATCTACTGACAGTTAGCCCCTGATGCCCAGAATCACTGGCCCAGCAGAACTTACCTGGCGGATGCATCACCACACAGACCACGAAGCCGCTGGCCGTGCTGCTGGCAAGATGCAGAGCCGGACCCTCCTCCATGCCCAGATGCCGCATCAACCGGCGCTTCGCAAAGAAGTATGTTGGCAGCTGCACCGAGCTCCCGAAACCTGTCCGAATCATGGCTGCTCCTACACCGCGGTACAGGCCACGCACTCCTTCACTCCCGTAGATCTTTCTAAGGCCATCCCACGCATTTCGGTACTGGTGTTGCGTGCCGACGGGCAAGAATGGCGAGTAACTCTGCAGACGTGTCTTGACCAAGAAGAAGGGGCTACCCGCGGCGGCGCCCATGACGCCCGATGCAGCGCCGCAGAACATGTTGACCCCCAGGCTCTGCGTCTTGCCGTCATTGAATATAAGTGTGGAGAGCGTGTTGCGCATGGGCTCGTAGAAGCCCAGCCGGCAGCCGTTCAGCAGCACCTGGTAGATGTAGGCGCACCCAATGCCCCGGTAGATCCCCCGCAGCCCCTCATTCCTAACAATGACAGATACACCGTGGACGGGCCCGCGGTAGTGGTGTGGTTGGTGGCCTTTATCCTGAAGCTCGCCCTGCAATTGCATGCGGATCTTGACCGTCTCGAAGGGATGCGTCGCCGTCACGGCTCCGCAAGCGGCAATGCCGCCTGCTATGAAGGCGCTGGGAGGATACAGCCATGTCAGAAATTGCGTTTATAGTTTCCTCCAATGCGCCCGGGGTGACCACCTACCCAGCTGTTGTCGACATTGTACTGGCTTTGTTTTTGGTGTTGAGCTGGCGGAAATCGCGGAAGCTTCGAACTTGTAAGCTGACGGGCGCCGGAATCGGCGCAGCGGAGACCCTGCCCCGAAGCCGAGTCTAACCTGGCGTTCGGAGTGGAGGTTTGGGAATGGACCCTCAGCGGCCCGCGGACATGCGCGACCAAGTAAAGACAATCTAGAAATCAAACGAGAGAAAAATGAAAATGGGAGCAGTTGTCAGTGAGGCTGCGAATGGCAAAGTCGCTCCCGTCGTGCGCTGACTCGGGCGGCTGACTGCGTGTAAAGGCTGAATTTCCCGGCTCTCGCAGCAGCACATCGTTGCTGGCCATGCAAAACGTCAGCGCCGTGCCAGGGACTTGGACCCTGGCGACAGCCAGGGCAGGGGGGGCGGCCAGTGTCGGAGGAATGTCCCTGTCCTCATGGAGAGGACTGTTATGATCTTACAAAATTAGGTACAGTAAACACCGTAGACGGGATCGGCCAGCAAGGTGAAGAATGGTGTAAACTCGTTATTGGTAATAAAGGCAGTAAACGAACAAGTGGCTTCCTGAGAAAGGTCGAAAACGCCCTTTTCTCTCTCATATTGGCCATGCGAGTCCACGGTTGTGCTTAATGGAAATGGGTTGGTAGATCGTATTTTACAATACGACGCCGATTGGAACAGGATCTTACGCACGTACACGGTGGGCCATACAGCGCAGGGGATGAGATTCACCGCCCGGCAGAAATGACTCTCCTTGAGCTCCTCCAAGCTTTTCAACACTTCCGAGCTACATCCATTCGAGACGAGCCGACGCGCGCCAGCATGTTAACATGGCTTCGACACCAATGGATATAGACGATGTATCTCCCGCGGCGCCACCGTCACTAAACATCTCTCGCACGCTTGGCACAAGCAGTGTGCCCAGCACGACGGCTGTCAGCGAAGTGATCTCGGCATTTAGACCGACGAAGGTGTGTGCTTGTTTCTGTCTCTTTGTGGTACTGTTGCTGAACTGCAGTAGTTGTTCCAAAGAGACGACATTAAAGAGGGCAAGCCACAGCCCTACATATTATCAATTGACTTCGACGACCCGGGTGAACTGTGCATGACCTCGGAGAGTGATGAGACAATACAGATCTACAACGTCAAGGACGGCCGACACGACAAGAGCTTGCTGAGCAAGAAGTACGGTGTAAAACTGGCAAAGTTTACTCATACCAGCTCAAGCATCATCTACGCCAGCACCAAGCAGAATGGTACGCGTACGCCGGGAGCTTAGTTCCTGCCGAAAAGCTGATACATTCTGCGTAGATGCCATCAGATACCTCGCGACGCATGATAATTCCTTCATCCGCTACTTCGAAGGCCACGAAGGCGCAGTCACGGACTTAGCGCTGCACCCCGGTGCCGACAGTTTCATTTCCTGCAGCGTTGACAACACCGCGCGGATATGGAACATTGGGACGAAACAATGGACCGGCAAGCTGTTCCTGAGCACGCCGTACCTCTCGGCCTGGGATCCGTCGGGCAATGTCTTTGCCATCGCCTCTCCTTCCAGCGGGAGCATTTTGCTTTACGACTACCGCAACTATGAGAAGGGGCCGTTTTCCGTCTTCGATGTGCTGAAAGCTCGAGGGCCGGCGGACCCAGAGGCTGCCTTCAGAGGGTGGACAAAGCTCGAGTTTTCTAATGACGGCAAACACCTGCTCCTGGGATCGCGCGGTGACGGCCACTTCCTCTTGGACTCGTTTGACGGAAGTCTGAAAGCGTACCTCAAGAAGCCAGGTGCCAGCACAAGGCGGCTGGCCGTGGGCGAAACGGAGGGAGGAAACGTGGAGAGCAGCGGCGAGTGTTGCTTTGCCCCGGATGGTCGCTACGTGCTGAGTGGAGCGAAATCGGATCTCCTTGTCTGGGACACGCTGATGACGCCCGGGTCTGACAAGGTGCTTGAGCCAGCGCACGTCCTGGAAGAGAAGCGGGAAGCGGCCGTGGTGGCATATAACCCCCGGTATAACATGATTGCTACGGCGGACCAGGAGCTCATGTTTTGGCTGCCCGATCCTAACCTGTAGGAAGGAATGGGACCCTCCAGCATGGGATGGTTGAGGTTGACCGAGGCAGGGTGATGGCAGTTTGTTGGACTATGAGATACCCCATTGCATGTTCCGGCGTTCAGGTCAGGTGAATGGCGGTGTCTGCTATGCGTTTGAAAGGCTTTCAAATAAAAACGAAGCTACCGCTGTGAAACAGTGCACACAGTGACAGAAACATGAATGACACAAGATGGAGCTTGGGTTTAAGTTGAGAGCACAAGGGGATTGAATTACTGGTGGGGGCCTATGAAAGCTCCCCGCATGCGCCTAGGTGGCCCCACTAAATCTGCGAGATTCGCTTCAAACACCAAACTCTCAGATCTCAGCAACCACCGAATGACGGACCACGAGAAACCCCACTGAACTCTTGTCAGTATTGCAGTTGAGTCCGGCGTCTTGTTAACCTCCACTTACGAAACACCGAGACCTATTGAAGGTGCAACAAGAACAAGTCCCTCCAATTACCAGGGCAAACCGCCGTATGCAGTAGAGCAAGGCGTGCTCAGTCAACCCTCCACTACCGATCCAAACCACCCTCGAGCGGGCGCCTCACGATGCCATACTACGCAAAATCCGAAGATTGGCTACACCAGTCTGCCCTCCTTCTCCAAGCCCGCCCATCAACAGTGCGTTCATCCGTCCCCACCCTTGCATCCCTCACTCACTAACCTTGCCCTTTTCCCTTTCTTCCCAGACACGAATAACAACGCGCTACCACATCAAACCGGCCCGGCGATTGCCCAAGCCCGACAAAGCCGGAGTGGCGGCCCCATCACAGCCAGAAGAAACACAACAACAACAAGAAGCAAAGCCCCCGCGCGGCCACCTCGTGCTGAAGACGTACGACCCGGCGAGCGGCGTGACACTGAAATACAAGACCTCCAAGGCGGCCGAGGTCACCAGGCTGGTGCAGATGCTGGGGACGCTGGGGCGGAGGATGGCGGGCGTGGCTGTTGAGACGACGCCTACGACGACGAGTGGTGGTGGTGACGAGGTGGTCATGGGGGAGGCTCCGCCTGTCGGTGGTGAAAGTGAAGCGGCGGCGGGTGGGAGTGGGGCTCAGACGCCGACTCCGACTCCAGCGGCTGGAGGGCAGGCTCAGGCTGTTGCTGGAGCTGGAGCTGGAGGGGGAGGTGGAGGGGGAAAGGGGAAGAAGAAGAAGGGGAAGAGGTGAGGTTGTCCTTGTATTGGGGGATTCTTTGGGGATGGATTGAGAGATGCGAGAGCTGGGAATAGACTATCTGTGAAGAGGGTGGCTTCGGGGATAATATGGCGTTGACGTCAAGGAGCATCTCAGCGTGCGAGCCGACGGGTGTGATGATAAATGCATATATCATGAGGCGGCCCCTGTTGAGACTTAAAGTAAACGACATGAAGACCATCGAGCCACTATCAAGGGTGAGGCATGTGGCGCAGAAAACATCAAACATGGCCAGCTGGTATACGTGTTTTATGTTAAGAGGCCATAGCATCAAGATACACACCCGAGGAATCAGTTCAGAAAGGTTAATTTCTAGCATGAGCATCTACTCATACATACACATCAGATACCGCTTGCTTCGTTCTCCATTGCATACCATCATAAACCAGACCCTACCGGAGCAATATATCCACAACGCCCCAACTCCAGCAATGCTAACACGGTCCCGCCCGCGCGGCATTTGTACATGTGAAAAGCATATCCAACATCTCAGGAGAGACGAGACGTCAAGCCGATGACCCTGCTCCCTTCTATGGCGGAAGATGTTGCAAGGGGGAAGAAAGGATACAAGAGGGGTATTAGAGACAATTGGGAAAACGAGAAAAGCAAGAGGCAGCAAGAGGCTTAGAAATCCTCATCAAAGGTGAAGTCGCCACCGTTCTCGCCCTCGGGCTTCTCGGCCTCCTCAGTAAACTTCTTGGTGCTGGCCATGACACCGGCCTTCTGGTACTCGCCGACACGCTTCTCGAAGAAGTTGGTCTTGCCGCCGAGCGAGATGTTCTCCATGAAGTCGAAGGGATTCGTTGCCCGGTAGACCTTCTCGTTGCCGAGAGCGACGAGCAGGCGGTCGGCGACGAACTCAATGTACTGCTTCATCAAGTTGGCGTTCATGCCAAGCAGGGCGCAAGGCAGGGCCTCAGTTAAGAACTCTTGCTCGATCTTGACGGCGTCGACAATGATGTCCTGGATGACCTGCTTGCTGGGCCGGTTGTTGAGGTGCGAGTATAGCAGGCAGGCGAAGTCGGTGTGGAGACCCTCGTCACGAGAAATGAGCTCGTTGGAGAAGGTCAAACCGGGCATGAGGCCGCGCTTCTTGAGCCAGAAAATGGACGCAAAAGCGCCGCTGAAGAAAATGCCCTCGACGGCAGCAAAGGCAACAAGGCGCTGAGCGAAAGTAGACTTCTTGTCGGTAATCCACCGCAGGGCCCAATCGGCCTTCTTGCGGATGCAGGGGATGGTGTCAATGGCGTTGAACAGGTGCGTGCGCTGGGCAGGCTCCTTGATGTACGTGTCAATGAGGAGGGAGTAGGTCTCGGAGTGGATGTTCTCCATCATGATCTGGAAGCCGTAGAAGCAGCGGGCCTCAGGAACCTGGACCTCGCTGCTGAAGCGCTCGACCAGGTTCTCATTGACGATGCCGTCGGACGCGGCGAAGAAGGCGAGGATGTGGGAGATGAAGTACTTCTCATCGTCATTGAGCCTGTTGTTCCAGTCGTGCAAGTCCTTCGACAGGTCGATCTCCTCAGCAGTCCAGAAGGACGCCTCAGCCTTCTTGTACATCTGCCAGATCTGCAGGGATACGTCAGCACACGTTCCACGTAACGCGCCATCACGTGTCCCGTACCTCGTGATACTTGATGGGGAAGAGCACGAAGCGCTGCGGGTTCTCCTGCAGCAGGGGCTCATCAGCCTCCTCGGGCTTGATGGTAGGCGCCACGGCCTTTGGCTCCTCCTTCTTGTTCACGGTCGTCTCTTGCTGATGCTTGGCGTCCATCTCTGCCTCGAGAGTGGCGAGGTCAGCGTCGAACGGCGCATTCTCCTTATTAGACGCGGAGAAGTCGAGCTTCTTGACTGGTGATTCCATCTTAAGGGCGTCAATGGCGGAAGCAGCCTGCATGTTGGAGCACGTTAATACTGCGACACGCCGGAACGCGTTGAGGGAGAGACGCGGGGCACTGCACGAACCTGCTTAGACGGCGTGAGCTGGGCGGCCATTGTGGGATGTGATGATGAAATTGAGTGTTTGTAGAGTAGGGACTAAGAGATTGCCACCTGATGTAAGATGTGAGGAGGCAATTGTTGGATGATGCAGTGTTGGGAGTTCTGCGGACAAAGAATGGTTCAGAGAGGGAAAGCTGGAACCGCGACGAGATCTTAAATGCAGCACGTACGCGGTCCCACCTCTCTAAATCTGCAGCAGGGGTTCGCGTCGAACGCGACTTGGACCCAGGCAAAAGCGGCGTCAACACACACCACCAACCACCCAGTTCGACCTGGCATCGGTCCACTTACGGGCTGGAGCCTGGTCGGTTATACCTCGCTCTTATCAGATCGTTCGGCCGAGACAGCTGAGATGCAGCAGGGATCCCAACTGTTCGACCAACTTGCACCCAAGGTTCCCTCATAAAGTAAGATGATTGCTCCGAGTATCTCGTTACACACTCAAACGTCCCAAGCCCATTCTCTGTTCACTGAGTCCCCTTGCATCCAATGCGACTGCCCTGGACAGTGTCACAGTGCTACCTCCAGTGGAGCTCCCGACGTATACGCGCTGATTCCAGTTTCCCTCCGCCACATGGAGAATTGGGCAGATCCCTGACTACCCACTATCCACTTGCCGATGAACAGCCAAGAAATGGCCAGCCATTTTGTTTGTCATCGCAGCATAATCGCGACACAATCGCGACATAATCGCGGAAGATGGACGGCCGGATCGCTCGATGAATTTGAGGTTGCTGAGCTTGACAAACAACTCCAATACCTGTCCTCAATGGCGAGTCTTACACTGAGTTAGGCCCAGACTAACACTTGCGTGCCTCATTAACCCGACAGCTGGCATCGTACACAGATTCTCTATATCATATCGAAACAAAGAGATCCCGCTTTCGCTATGAAACATCTGAGCCGTAAGGAGGCAAACCAGAACGCCAACCCATGCCTCACCTCTTGTGTTCTAACAATCCGCAACCCCGTCCATCATGAATGATCTGGTATCTAGCTTGCCGGGCCGCTCAAAAACATCCTCCACACGCCGGTGTCGCTACCCTTTCCGGTCCCTTGGGTCCTTTATCTGCCGACCCGGAAGGCCAGGGGTCCTCTGACCGGTCAAATTACGGCCGGGAGTCGGTGTCCTTGAAGAAGGCGCCATTGTCCCCATCGGCGCCGGTGTCCGCGCCGGTGTCACGGCAGGCGGAACGGGTGTCGGTTCTGCCACCGTTACCGGTCCGATACCCTCTTCGAGGTCCCTATCTTCAGGGGCGACTTGCAGCTCGGGGGGCACTCGAACCTTCGATCCACCGTCTGGATCCTCGATCGCGCCCTCCCTGAGTGCTTTGGCCTTCTCCGTTAGATAAGCGTCGAGCAGCCAAGCGTTGCGCGTGTTGGCGCGGTAGAACAGGTCGGCAATGTCTCCGAGGATGGGGATGAAGCCACAAGCGAAGTCGATCATGATGTTGGTGAACATCATGCTGTACAGTCTCTTGGGCAGGCCGCCGTCGACCTTGGAAGCCTTCTTGATCAGAGCCAATGCCATGAAAAGGTCGGCAAAGTCACCGATGCTGACAATACCAGTTAGCAGACACACCGAGAGGAGCTGGCATGGGCCTGGCTTACACAGGGAAGAGACCAATAATGGATGACCACCCAAACCGGAAACCGAAGCAGCAGCAGTGGAAGCCCATGTCCCACCGGTAGGCCCTCTTCCGGACCTTCTTGAGGATCTTTGCGTCGTTACGAGACAGGCCCTCTGGGATAGGTCTCTTCTCGGTTTTGTGACCGACACATTTTCCATTCTTAAAGACAGGCACTCTGTGTTCGTAAGGGTTCTGTGGTTGTAGGTGTCAGCATCCAATACGGACATTGTGTCAAAGGAGGAGGCTTGCGCATACATCCGAGTTAGTGCTCCTCTTCTCACTTTGAAGCTTGCCAAGAGCCCTCTTCTCGAGGATCTTGATAGCGAGGCTGCTCATGGTGTCGTCTAAGTCACGGTATACCCAGTCCTTGCGACTTTGTATTTGAGTGAAAGTAGGCAACAACGGGCGAGAACGAAAGGTGAAGGGCAGGGGACCGAAATATAAACAGCTACCGCTTTTGTTAAGGCCTTTGTGGTCGGCGGCGGCTATCGATCTGGTATGGCGTTGATTTGCTGTGGTATTGGCCAGCGAGCGCGCTTTGTCTGTTTCAGGGGCGCGCTTGTCAGGCCCAGCTCAGAAACACTTTTGGCGCGGTCCAGCAAACGGTAACCCTGCCACCTGGTCTTTTTTGGCCTGGAGATGAAGATGAAGAAGGGTTGACAGCCGCTGGTGGCCAGCCCGGCACGGCCCTTCCTCATTATGCCTTGTATTGGTCTCATGTTGCGTCCGGTCTGCTCATCAAACGGCGTCGCCTAAGTGGGTGTGCAACTCTCTGGCTTCGGGCAATGACGTCGATGGATACTCCGTACCTATCCGTACCTCCCTCCGGATTGCGCCGGACCCCTGTCAGTGGCACTCAGGAAAGCACGAACTCGGGTGGTGGGGCACTGCACCGCCACGATGACTGGGCTGAATGTGGCTCAAATGTTACTTGATCGTGCTGGATCGTGGCGAAAGCTTCAACATTCTCATGTCGTGACATGTCTCGCCAAGGTGGAGACAAACGAATGTCATCCACGTCTGCACATCGTTGTTGTCCCTGATAACGTTACCGCCCAACCCGCTCCGTCTCCGGCATCGCATTGGCACATTGTGCAAACCTAATCGAACTGGCTCTGAATCGCAAGGACCTCGTCTGAGTGTGCTGCGTCTGTAACTGCCTGTTTCTGGTTGTTGTTGGCGCATCTTCGGCGGGGAAGTCGCAGCTGCCCATCCCCGCTGTTTGAACCGAATCACGACAGCAACCCAGGCTGTGCGTCGGAATCGACCATAGCTCCCTAAAACGACCAGTAGCCATCCGCTGATCGTCAACCGCCGCCGTGGATATGCTCGATACAAAACATCACCATGGCCGAAAACAAAATGCAACTCGAAGACTGTAGGTTAACCCGTGCATCCCTCCCGGACCAGCGCCTCGGTCTGTTTGGCAGTCTGTTGACCCGGGCCACCTCTAGGGTTGGACGACCTCTGCGTCCGTTTTATCATCCACCTCCCAAAAGAGGATCTCTCGTCGGTAGCGCGCATATGTTTCCAAGTTGAGGAGGCGCAATGGTTCTACGAAGACTTCATCCGACCGCTGGACCCAACGCTGCCGTCCATGTCCCTGCGGAGCTTCTGCCTTCGCATATTCCAGCACTGCCCGCTGCTGGCGCCTTTCTCCGTCGAGAATCACATGCGGGCGTTTGAAGAATTCCTCCAATACAAGACCCGCGTCCCGGTCAGGGGTGCTATTCTGCTGAACGAGGCCATGGATTCGACCGTGCTCGTGAAGGGTTGGAAGAAGGGTGCCAATTGGAGCTTCCCGAGGGGCAAGATCAACAAGGACGAAGACGACCTGGATTGCGCCATCCGCGAAGTGTACGAGGAGACTGGTTTTGACATCAGGCAAGCAGGGCTAGTGCCCAAGGAAGACGAGATCAAGTACATCCAAATCTCGATGAGGGAGCAACAGATCCGCCTCTATGTCTTCCGCAATATCCCGATGGATACCGTCTTTGAGCCGAAGACGCGGAAGGAGATCAGCAAAGTCGAATGGTACAGATTGTCAGAGCTGCCCGCCTTTCGTAAGAAAGGCAGCAACTCCCACAATAGCGCCGCCGCGGCGTCAAACGCAAACAAATTCTACATGGTGGCCCCATTCCTGGTGCCATTGAAGAAATGGGTAATCCAGCAGAAGAAGAAGGACGCAGCCCGAGCGGCTGCGAATCACTCTCTTCCGGCTGCACAGGTGGCCGCCGAGGAGCCTCTCACTGAGGACGACATTGGAGCCCAGACCGAGCCGGTAGCCCCTCCTTCAAATAGCACACCGGCGATCGAGACGTTAGAGGGTGCGACGCGTGAACTGCAGCGTCTTCTTAAGGTACAACCGCCTACAGAGGGCCTCCAGATGAACCCATCTACGACCTCAAATGCAGACAAAGGAGACGCTCTTATGGCGCTTCTGCGGAAGGGCACGGAGGCGCCGTCGCATCCGGGCCCAGCGCAGCCTCGCCAGCCTGATGCTCAGATCCCACATACGCCCGCCGATCTCACTTACACAAATCCGCCTGAGCCGCATACTCCGCATCACCACCATCCGACTCAACGGCAACCAATTCCTAACTACCAGCCGCCACCAAATTTCCCAATGCCGCCCAGTTCAGCCCAAAATGGCCCTCACGGATATCTTCAACGAAACCCAACACACGCCCAGGTGCTGCCTCAGATCTACGGCCGCAACCCGTTCATGGACCCAGCGCAGCAGCAGCGGAACGAACCCGTGCTTCTGCACCCGCAACCGCTGCCGCCGCAGGTTCAGCAATCCCTCCTGACTAGGGGAATCCTCCCAACCCCCATTGTTCCAGACATGACTAGTCAAGACGGCTCCCAAGCCCAGCAGGGCGGTGCACATCCGCTTGCTACCCGCATGAATGATACTTACGCACCTCAGCAACAGCCTGGGAAGCCGACCCAGTTGACGGGCCACGCAATGACGTTGCTCAATGCCTTCAGGAGTGGTCCCCGAGAGAACACGGAAAGCAAGCCGCTCGGCAATACTTCCCATGAAGATAGATCTTCACAGTCCAATAATCAGCCCCAAACTCACCGTCAACCGGTGCCTTGGGCCAATGTGCCGACCACACAAGGATCGAACCCTGTCGCACAATACCTGCCGCACCACATGGCCCCTGTTGCGCCGATGCGGACATCTCCCCGCGCAATGCAGCCTTTGGCGGCCCAGCATGGGTCCAAGCCTGCTCAACCGGCAGACTCTCACCGATTGGCGTTGTTGGAAATGTTCAAGAGACCCGGTCCCAGGTCCCCATTAAGCAATGAGTTCAGGATGCAGCCTAGCTGCATCCAGCAGGACCATGGCTCGGCAAAGAAAGATGAACCTGGCAGCCCTGCATACAAGGCGACGTCTGCCACCGACGCAATCACGCCGGCCTCAGAGGTTAATGGCGGTGGACCTGTAAGGATGAATCCAGAGCTGAATCTGCCGTATCGGCCTTTCCAAATTCTGAGTCGGCCCAAGCAGACCGAGCCAGGCAAATCCCCGGACTATGCGAGTGCGCAGGCCCAGATGCAGCGCTTGCAACAGCGCCTCAACCCACCAGAGGCTAGGAATGCCGGTCGCCAGAGTCTCCCGTCGCCTCGAGACCGCGCCTTGTTACAGCAGCCGGAACAGGAGGCCAAGAGGTCTCCTCAACTCAGCTACGCTGCCGCGCAAGCTGCCGGTCTCCCGTACACGCAGCACTCTCCATCTAGCACTCATGCTTTGCCGTCATTCCACCATCAACAGCCAGTGGCTGCGCTTCAGCGCCGCAAGGACTCGAACCCGGAGCAGAGGCAGAAGCTGCTGTCGCTCTTTAGCAAAGAACAACAGCCTTCGCCAACCGGATTTGCGGCAGAAGAGAAGGGGAAGGCGAGGGAGCCGCCGGTGTTTGAGCAGCCGCAGTCTAGCACTCCTCGGTCGCGCGTGGCGTCTCTTGCTTCGGCCGGTGGCAACGAGCCTGTCGTCGGTAGTGCCACGGCGTCGCGGCGTGGTAGCCAGACGCCCATCTCGCCGGCTGACCGTAGCTTCCTCTTGTCGTACCTCGAGTCAGTTACGAACTCCGGGCGGTAGGAAGATGGATATTGGATGGGAAGGCTTTGCACATTTGGGTTCGTTAAGGCCTTGGTGTGTATTGACTCGGATCCGCTCGAGCGTCGGGCAAGGAGATCGTGCATCATCTATCTGTAGGGATAGCAATCAATATTCGTAGGGGCCTGGCAATAACAGCGCTGTAGCTTGCACTGCCACACTCCCAGAGCAACACCGTGACTTTCAAGAATGATTCACATAATTCTAGGGCGCATGTTGATCGGTCGTTTTCCCGAATTTTACTGCGGTTTGATGTCTTCCCCGGCCCCACGTTTAATGCCGCTTCATCACTCCTGTCAGTGCTCTCGGGGTGTCCCACTAGCATCTCGCTTGCCGACTTGCCCTCCTGGGCGAGATATTGACTCAAGCCACGTTTGGTGTCTGATCCCACCGTCAAAGGCGTGTCGAATGTGGACACATCGGACCACCTGATTCATTCGTGGTCGTTGCCGTTCGCTCTGGTCGCACCATTCTCACAGTTCCCGTCGCCACGGAGAAGCCTCGCTGAGAGCAGTACTCAACCAGCCGTGATACTCGGTCGAGGCCAGCTCTGGTTCTAGTGTTGGTGTTTGGCTTATCTAGCGCGGTCTATGACTTGGGTTGATCGATTTAGGTACCTTCGCCTGATGTCTCTTGAGCCTTGCCAGGTCTACTAATCTGTCAATCGAACCCCGAGCCCAAGAGGTTCATCATCATCAGCCTCTTCGGTTTCACCAACCTCATCGTCACGTCCCCTCATCCATCTAGAAATTCATTCACCCTGACTTATCTATCATCGCATGAATTAGCTCTTACTACCACAACCCCATCTATACCCTAACCCCAACAAAGTGTATACTCCAAGCGCATTCGCCCCGTCGTCGTATGCACACGATGGACATATGTGTTGCTTCACTTTGTATGTACAGTACATGCTCCAGGTCATCACTCAATCCCCATCCCTTGTATGTATGTACTTGTATGTAAGCGGCACAACTCGATCATCCTCCTTCCAATGCACAACCCTACCATACCCAGAAAGACCGAAAAGAAACAACCAAAGGAAAAACATAATACTTGAAAACCCCCTTACACAAACCCAACACCAACACTAACAACCTGAACTCCTCATCTCTCGACATAAACCGGAATCCCATACACCACCGCGGCAGCAGCCGTGACATACCGGAACCTGCACGTCTCCTCCCTCGCCCTAGCAACCGCTTCCACAAGCGACGCATTCCCGTATTCACCATCACCACCTTTCCCTCCTGTAACCGTACTTCCATTTCCACTTCCACTCCCTTTCCCCGCCTTCTTACCCTTCCCCCGATCATCTTGCTTGACCGCGCCTCTCGGCAGCACCCCCCAACCCTCCAACACGCCCGCGGCAAACCGATCGATATCCCGATCCGTGACGTCCCACAGCGTGCCCACCACGGCGGGGCACCCGGCCATCATGTAATTCCACACGGGGCCAGACGGCTCAAACTCGCCGGCCTCGAGTAGCGCGGCGCTGGAGCAGCCCATCAGCAACACCGTGGCGCGGCAGCGGTCGAGCCGGCGGATGGTGCGGCCGCGGATGTACTGTGCGCCGGAGCCGTGGCCGAAGTACAGCAGAATGTCCGAGTCTGTTAGGGCGGTGGAGAACTCGGCTTCTGTCGGGGCGCGGGCGATGATGCGCTTCCATGATGATGAGCTAGCGGATGAGGGTGGTGGTAAGTGGGTGTCGAGGGGCTGGAAAAAGGTGGACTGGGTTGAGACGAGGTCGGCGGAGGGGTTGAGGATGTAAGTGCCGTTTCTGAGGGAGACGTGGTGGCCTTCTCCTTCGGGGGCGGCGCTCCAGTAGTCGTTGTTATCGGTGGTGGAGGAACGTTGTCGTCGGTCGAGGATGAGACGGCGTAGACAGGCGAGCGAGGGCATGCGTGATATGGCGAGGCCTTGCAAGCAGGGGAGGGATTCCCAGGGGAAGATGTGCAGGGCCTTGTCGAGGAGGAGGATGGTGTGCATGTTGGCAGTGGCGTCCTCAGCTGCATTCGCGGCCGAGTGGTACGCGTGGAGAGCGTCCAACATCTCGACCGCCATCGCGTCGAAGGGAATCTCGTCGTACGCATTCCGCTCGCCGTAGAACTGGAGGATGTCCACGACGAAGTACAGCAGGTCTGTCAGCTCATCGTCAAAGTCGCAATCAGGCCGGGTAGCGTCGCCCAGGCCGATAAACAACTCCAGCACGTTCGTGTCCAAGGTCGCCCGCGGCGCTTGTTGTGCGGCCTTGGTCTTCTTCCCGCGCACCTGTCGTCGCGAGGGAAGGTGCTTATCCAAGATGGTCAAAAAGTCGTTTTGAAACCTCGCCAGCAGCTCGGGTCGGCGGATATGCTGCGAGAAGATACCCCGGAAGCCGCCAAGCCAGATCTGCTCGATATTGATCAACAGGTCCTTGAGCCGCCCATCCAGCGCCTCACGCTCGGCCCACCATGCGTTTTTGGCACCCTTGACCGTCATATCTCTGGAGTCGTGGCACGTCTTGTTGACCAGCTTGATGATGTCGAGCAGCTCAGCGCGGCCCTGCTGGAAGTCAAAGACGTCGCTGTCCGCATCGCGGGAACATGCCCGCTCGAGCGGCAGCCGGATCACAAACGGGCTCTGGCCGGCCTGGAGCTTGGTGATGCAGAGGTCGTGGTTGCCGTCGCTGAGGGAAATGGAAATCACGTTCCAGGAGGCCGGGACGATGTCAATGTAGTCCCGCTGAATCTTGTGCAAGTCGACTGTGAATCCTAGACTCGAGCGTCGGGTGCTCGTGGATTGGAGCGCTGGCGGCCACTGGAGCCCGTCAGTTTTGGGCGCACTCTTTTCTTGGACAAGCGCCTTTCGTTCCCGTCGCCATGTAAGATTCCTGGCGAGCTCGACCGAGTACGCCGTCTGGGCGGAATGAATGGCGGCTTTGGCCTTGGTTGATGTCGCCGCGAGAAACAGAGCGACGTTCTGAAGCATGCCCGATATCCTGTGGATCAGGCTGGCGTCGCCGCTGAGAGCTGCCACTGAGTGCGCCTCAAGAAGATAATCGTGGGCCTCGCGTAGGTTCTCCACGTACAGCCGTGGGCCTGTCTCCTTGACTGCTTCCCGCTGACTGGCAGGGGCAGCGCTTCGTGGTTTCTTGGTGGGTGACAACGCCTTCAGTGGGGACGGGCGAGCTGGCGAGGCCTTGTCGGAACCCGCCAGCGCAGGAAAGGAGATGGTGGAGTCTTGAATGACTGAGAACACGGGATCTTGGGCCATCTGCTCCATGCTCATGCCCCACAGGCATGAGGCCATGGCAACGTGTCGGGCGGGCAGGAGCCCCGAGACCTTCGAGGCAGCCGTCGCTTCTGCGAGGACCGCCTGCGCTGCAGCCCACTCCTTCTGGCGCAACTTGGAGACAGCCTTTTGAACGAGGATCGACGCCCAGAGTTTGGCTAGTTGAGCGTCCTCCACGGGAGACACCGGCTTCGGAGCAGCAGCCGCCACCGCCCTTGTGTTAACAGGAGTCTTGGTCGTCTTCTTCACGGGCGCCGGCCTCACAGGCTTAGCAGGAGCCTTGCGCCCACCCCTCGCCGGCCTCTGGACTGTGCTGAGCTTCGTCGTCTTGTTTTCACTGACCGTTGGTTCGGCCGGTTGTTCGCCAGCGGCCGGGACGGTTGCAAGTTTTTGCGCGATAGCTTCGGCTCTTGCAAGAAGAAGCTCCGCCTCTTCGAAACTGTTTTGTGACAGGTACATGGAGCTGATTTGGCAAGCGAGAGTTGCAGTGGAGTACGACTGGTGGTCGTCAGGTAGGAGGGCGGTAGCATGCTGCAGCATCTCGAGCGATTTTGCACTGTTGGCGGCTCTCCAGGAGATCGATGCAATCCAGGCGGCGCACTCTGCGTTGTAAAACTCCGAGCCAACCGTCTTCGCCATCTTCAGAGCCTGCTCCGCGTAATACATGGTCTCCTGGAACATGCCAAGATGGGCGTACAGCGAAGAGAGCCGGAACACATTGCGATAGAGACAACGGAACAGCCTCCAAAACTCAGGACCGGCGCTCGGCTGTTGGTTCTCCCCCCTGAGGTCCACCGCCGACACATCAAGGGCCTGATCCTCCAGCTGACTTTGCTCGAGGGAGAGGGAGGCCTTCGGCGCAAGTCTCGACTCCAGTTTGACCCAGTACTGAAAGAGAATGCGAACGCTGTCTCGGGAGTAAACCAGAGCATGGTGAGAGTCTCCACGTTCCAGGGCAATGAGAGAGTGCAAGTAGCAAGCGTTTGCCACGAGTCGGCTCCTTTCCGCCTTGCCATGCCTCCGAGGCACGGGCTCGGTATTGAAAGCAAGCTGTGCCTGAGATAGGTGCTCATCGGCTTGCCGGAAATTGTTGAGAGCAAGAAAATGCTCGGCCAAGGCAAGATTGAATTTGGTGAGCGCTTCGCCACGGAGTTGATCTCCGATATACTCTTGCGTTTTCAGGAATACCTGCTCAGCCTTCGACGACTGGCCGAGGCTGGTGTATTGCAGAGCCAGGCAACAGCTGTGTTCTGCAACGTCTTCTGGATTTGGTCCCTGCGCTACTCGCGCGATGTCTGCCATCAGCTCGAGGACGGTTGCGAGCATGCCGTCCCGGCCCTTCATGTGGAGAAAGTCCGCAACGGATTGGAGGTGCCCTAACAGACCCGGCACATCGTCGATTGCCTTCTCCAGGGTTGTCTTGTCCTGTGATGCCCTCAGGATAGCGCGCCAAGTAGAGACAGAGTGATCCAGTGCCTGATAGTCCTGGTATGCGTTTATCGCCGCAGCCAGTGAGCCGTAAAGGGCCTTCATGTGCGGAACAAACCGTATCAGGCCCGAATCCTCACGGAGATCACCGCTTTCCTCGAGCTGTGCGGCGTCCTTAGCGACCGAGAGGAGCTCTGGAGCCCTGCTAGGATCCCCCAGGGCGGTGCAGAGCAGGAAGAGAAGCACCCTGAGTCTCCGGATCGGATACCGAGTGGGGATGTATATCCGAAGTAGCGCGTCGACAACGGGGTGCTCCAACGTGACATCACCATCCTTTGCCCCTTCTTTCAGCGCAATGAATCGCAGACGGTGTTCGAGTGCCGCGGCCCTTTCCATCTCTGAGAGATCCACAGTCCAGTCTATCCAGACTGGCTCCATTTTCGAGATAGCCAGCAGAGCGCGCGAGAGGGCATCCGCCTTTCCGTTGTTGAACCAGACGACGGCGGGTGACTCGGTTGAGAGGGCGCTCGCAACGGACTGTAGCACGCCGTCATCCAGCAGACTGGTACGAATGGCTTGGAGTGCGCCGAGCGCCTCCTCTGCCCTGCCGAGTGTCTTACACAGATCTGCCATCCGCTCCAGTTTCAGAATGAGTTGGGCCTTCTCCTTCTCCGCGCTCGTCCGGTTCTTGATGCACTCGACGGAGCGGCGCAGGGCGCGTAGAGGAGCGACGTCTTTCGGACCGGTTGATTGTTGTCGTAGGCAGCTGTATTGTAAGTAGTAGAAATGCGAGATTTTCACATAGTACGATGCCGAGGCATCGGATGCACCTATATTCCCCGTGTACTCCAAGAGAGTGCTGCAATCACTGAGAACAGAGTCCATCAGGTCCCAAGAAAGTCGTGACTGTTCCAAGCAAGTCTTGATTATCATGAATGCCGAATCAAGGATATGCTGAAGGTACTGCAACATAAGCTGCCGTCGTTGTTCGTATCTGATATAGTCCTTGGTGCTGCCTTTGGGCCCGGGCGGTTTGCCGAGCCACCGTAGGCAGAACCGCGGACATTGAAGGATGAATGCCTCCAGAAGCTCCTTAATCGTTGGTGAAGGTTGGAAGACGCCATCCCCTCCCCTGATAAGGGTGAGTAAGACCTGCATGGCTGCTTTCCGGGCCGCGCAGATGTTGGTCAAGAGCTCGTCCAGCTCGGTAGTATCTCCCCGCAGCGGACCCTGAATGCCCGCAACAACCTCTTTGAGAAGCTGGTCGTCCGATAGGTACGTCGCCGGCTGCTTGAGATGGAGAGAGAGTAGCTGAGCAGCAAGCGAGCATGTCTTGGCAATCGACTCGGCTTCTGGGTCCACCGCTTCACGGAGTCTGGTTGCCCACATCACGGCGTCCCGTATTTGTTGAGCGTCGCGTGCTAAAGTGACCAGTGTCTGGCATATGCTGGCAAGGGGAAGCTTGGATCCTCGTGAGGGATGGAGAGACTCGGTCTCGAGCTGCTTGTTGATGCGATTCCAAATGTCTGAGCAGAAAGCATAGCTGGATTTAGAGCTCTCTGGAGTTCGCCGAATGTAGGCGCTGAGACATCGTGACAATGGAGCCATGATATCCTTTTCGGCATCTCCCTTGTGCTTCACCATCCCCCACCAGCGCAGCCGGGCTTCTAACGCTAGCGCCCGCAGTTCGAATGCAGATGCTGGAGAGATGCTGAGTCGAGACTCCTGCGCCAGACTGTCGTCGTTGCTGGACACGCTAGGAGTGAGCGAGAGGAGGCACTGCGCAACCGTCTCCATCTGTCGAGCAATCTTTCCAACATCGGCCCCATCCTCCTGTGCCGCTGTTCGCAGCAGGCTTAACGGTGAAGAGGCATGGTCCTGTCGGAGATATGGAACTGCTGCCTCGATAGCTGACGGCTTCTTTGTCATCGCCAGAACCCGCAATGTTTGGATTTGGGTTGTGATAATCAAGAGAAGCTTTTGCCC
Source organism: Achaetomium macrosporum (assembly GCA_033296875.1). Taxonomy (NCBI): domain Eukaryota; kingdom Fungi; phylum Ascomycota; class Sordariomycetes; order Sordariales; family Chaetomiaceae; genus Achaetomium; species Achaetomium macrosporum. The sequence goes on along the minus strand of MU860008.1, from coordinate 212,533 downwards.
TGATGCCTTCACCTCGCCATAGTCGAGAATCTCCGAGAATACTTGGGCGGCATTCTTGGGCTCGGCATTTTGTGCCTTTGCTGGCTTCTTCGCTTCGGGAGCCGAGGGGCCCTCCAGCCTCTTTTTCAGTATGCGCAGTTCTTTGATTGCCTGCTCTGGAAGGTTCAAGGAAATCAATCTGCCAACAAGGGCTGACATGCCAGACTCGAGTTGCAGTTCTGGAAGGGAGATCTTGCCCGTGACAGGCAACTGGCGCAGTGCCGCCAGGGCCACGCGGGCACACTCAACGGTGGCTAGGACGTTCGCGGTAGTCGACGGCCTGGACGGTGAGCGGGTGTGTCTCGAGGCGACCGGCGAGGTGGACGTTCGGTTGAGAGAGCGAGGCTGCAGGGGGCTCATGGGTGCCGAGCTCGACCGCTGCAGCGTCCTTTTTGTTGTTGACTTCACCAAGTCCTCCTCGTCGGCCGGTCGCGGGGCGGGAGTTGCGGGCGCTGCAGGGGCTGGGATCGGCTTTACAGCTTCTCCGAGTGCCTTGAGCGTGGCATTAACGACGTGTGTTGCGAGTGCCGCCCTCTCCCGGGCAGACAAGCCATTATCGGCGGTAGGCGGAGCGGCTTTGGCCCGTTTTGACTGGGCTCTCGCCACCGTATTCGCTCTTAATCGGGCCGGGTTCGCAGCCTTCGAAGCAGCTCGGGCATTGCTCTCGTTGACGGTCGATGTCTCGTCCTTGGGAAGTAGCAAGGTTTTGAGCAAGACAGATGTCGCGGGCGAGCATGTCGCGACGGACGAGACGGCGCTGCGCACAGCCTCGGCCTGGGCGAGTGGCGTATCCATGAAGAAAGCGTTAAATGGGCTGATTCCTAATCATATCATCGCCGTATCTAGGACATTATCCAAAAGAACAGCAATACCCGGGGTGCTTATGAGAAGCGGAGAGCAATGGAATGATGGAGTCAGAGTTATAAGGTTACAATCCCGCGGTGCGGCCCGTTTCGCGTGGCTTGGTTCACGGTCCAGTTTGCAGCTTCCCGATTACGGGTTAGCGAAGTGCCAAATCCGGTATTGACTCCACGTCAGAAGAGCCGCTCTTCGTTGGCGAGGCAACAGACTTGAAGTGGGCCCACTTCGAGGCTTGCCTGCCGGGAGCGCCAGCTTGCAGGGCTCCATTTTAATTTCTCGGCAGTGCACTGCAGCTTCCATCTCGGATTCCATCTGCAACGTCTCAGCCGGTCCCCGCAGCTCTCCCTCGCAAACCATTTGCATTTGACAGCAGACAACATGAGCCGGGTTGCGCTTCGACAGGCGCTTCTAACGCCCATCTTGCGCCAAGGGTTTCCCCTCCGGAGGCCGCTCCAATCGGCCCTTGCTGTCCGCTCCGTGAGCTCTGTCGCCGAGGCGTCGTTCTGGAAGTCCCTCGTGCCGAAGCCCCTGCGATCTCGATCAGCGACGGGCCTAGAGAAGAAGTCTAAGGGCAAACAAGGATGGAACCCCGCGACATTCTTCATCGTTATGTCTCTGTTGATCGGGTCCATGTCCATTCAGATGATCGCGCTGAAGAGAGACTTTGGGAATTTCATGCGCCGCACGGATGTCAGGATAGGGCTGCTCCGCGAGGTGGTGGAAAAGCTCCAGAGGGGCGAAAAGGTGGATGTGGAAAAAGCTCTGGGCACGGGTGATCCGGACAGGGAACTTGCTTGGGAGGAAGGTCTGCAGTCTCCGGAAACTTTGCGTTCTGGCAGGATAATGCTGACGGATGCGGCAGTCTTGAAGGATATAGAGCGCGGAGAATCTGCAAAGAACCAGCAAATGAAGCAGCCCGAGATGACCCCAGCGCCCAGTCCCAAGTCCGATGCTCCTCCACCGGAGACAGCGCGGGCGCCAGTGCAGAGCACCCTCGCTAGCCAAGGGTTCTTCTGAGGGCATCCGTTCACCTAGGGGCTACGATTATTATCATATAATTTATCATGCCTGGTTCTATTGTAACAGGTTTTTGAACACGGCTCCCTCGTTCTCCTGGAAAGGCGCCGCGTCAGCCGAACCGCGCGACACAGTCCGGATCCCAGGCTGCCGCAGCTCCTGGACAAGAGCCGGCAGCAAGGTGTCGGTGGACATCTCCACTCTCACTCCCTGGTCCCCGTTCTGATTAGGGTCCAAGTCGGCAAAGAAGATATCCTCGCCCCTAACGCCGCCGATATTTACAATGGCAATTGGCATCCCCCTATCTTTAGCGCGCTTTGCCAGCCTCCAAGCTGAATATGTCGCCATGGACGTGGCGAGAACCAGCAGTCTGCCAGCACTGTCAATTGCATCTTCGGCAGCCTCCTTCACTTTACTCGCGATGCCCTCTCCGAACATGACCACGGCGGGTTTCAAGATACCGGCATTGCTGGTCGGGCTCCAGGCCCCGTCCTTGTCCACCTCCACCACGGCCCTTAGCCCGTCAGCCAGGGGCGGCGGACTGGTCAAACACTTCGGGCAAGCGGGATACCGAAAGGTGGTGTACGGCGCATCAGGCACTTCCACGTCACCGTCCGGATTCATCCTGATACCCCGCGCACGCTTCTCGTGCGGGTCCTCGGTCTCGAGCGCCCCCGTCGCGATCGCCTCCTGCAGGAAAGCATTCCACACGGGATTCAGCCTTGCCAGCTCGGCCTGGAAGCTTTCCCGGGGGAACTCGGTCCAGCACGACGTACACACGGTCGACCGCAGATAGCCATGCAGTTCCAGCGTCGGGATCTCAGGGTGCGCCCTCGGGTGGAAGGAGTCCACATTCTGCGTGATCACACTCGACACGAAGCCGAGCTGGCCCAGGTCCCGCACCGCGTAGTGCCCTGCGTTGGGCGCCGCCTTGCGCATCGTCGTCCAGCCAAGGAAACTCCGCGCCCAGTACCGTTTGCGCGCCTCGTGATTGGAGAGGAACTCGTGATAGTAGATGGGGCGGTACGTCTTGTTGACGCGGTAGGTGCCATTGGCGCCGCGGTAGTCGGCTAGACCGCTTGCTACGGAAAGACCCGCGCCAGTTAAGACGACCGTTGAACGGGGCAGGTCCCGGGGCGGCGGATTGTGGAGAAACTCTTGCAGGGCTGCGATAGCACCGGGGAGGGAGTTGGCTGTGGATGGGATAGTGGCGGGCGGTGGGAAGAGTCCCGTGTATGGGATGCGCATGAGCGGCTTGCGCATTCTCTTTGAAACGTCCAGTCTGTATGTAGACTACTGAATTCGTAATGTTTCGAAGTCAAATGATTAAGATAATCAGGGGTGCTTGCGCAGCTCTGCCAAACACTCGAACACTCGAACAGGGCTCGCAGGGCTTGCTTTCGTCATGGATGGCGGCGGAAAGTCGCGGCCGTCCGGAGCTTGATGTCCCGACCTGGAGGGTCCACAACCTCTCCAGCGGAAGGCACAAGCTGAGTGGTCAGTGCTCAGGACCCGACCTGTTCCCAGCTCGAACGGTGACGGGAATTGTCGATTTCCATGGCCCCGGATTCCTCTGCGGGCCTCTGCAGGTGGAAAATGGTGCGATGTCGGGCCCTGCAGAGCCGGATGAGCCCACTGCAGCGTGCTGACTTGCCCCTTATAGCCGCCAGTGACGTGCGGCCTTCGATCGCGCACCTGGACCTTAAAAAAACTCCCCAAAACTCCGGAGGAGCCGCGAAATCGTGTAGAAAGGCAATGCAAAGACAATAACTGCAGATTGACGAACAGTTTCCCCCGTCACGTCCCTGTCGCCCACGTCTCCCACTTCCCGTCCCCGTCTGAGCTAGATTGACCGGTCAGAACGCCCGTTTTGATGCCTCTGCTGGGGTGCAGGCACAGTCCGGGGACTGCGCTGGTGCAGGTGCGCCTGCGTGCGACAGCTGCCGCGTCACGGCTCCATCCGAGACGGGCACGGAGCCATCAACCTCCCTCCTCCATATTTAGCCATTCGGGGACACATCACCCACAACCCGGCGCCGTGCGCATCTTCCAGACGTTCTCTCCCTCCCAGGCATTTACCAACCGGCTACGACGCTCGCTGCACCCAATACCGTCATCACCGCCATCAGCACCTTCTCCTTCCCCTTCCGCGACAGCCACACCGTCATCGAGGACAACACGATCGACATTTCTTTATAACGCCATCATGGGCACCGGGACGCAACAGCAGACACGAGGCCATGCCGGCCATGGCCACCACCATCACCATCACTACCACGACAACGTCTACCTCACCTCCCAAAACAAAAACGACGCCGGCGTGCGCATCACCCGCCTCGGCCTGTACTCCAACCTGGCCATGGCCGTCGTCAAGGGCGCTGGCGGCTATGCATTCAACTCGCAGTCCATGGTCGCCGACGCCTGGCACTCGCTGACCGACCTCGCCTCCGATATCCTGACGCTGGCGACCGTCTCGTGGAGCCTGCGCCCGCCGACGGCCAACTTTCCGCAGGGGTTCGGGAAAGTCGAGAGCCTGGGCTCGCTGGGCGTGTCGAGCATGCTGCTGGTCGGGGGCCTTTTCATGTGCATGAGCAGCTGCGAGTCGCTGTACGCGCACTTCTTCCTGGGGCCGGACGCGGCCGCGGCGCTGTTGGAGCACGGGGGACACGGACACAGTCACGGGCATCATCATCACCATAGCCATGGTGTTGGTGTAGGCGGGCCGAGTCTGCATGCGGCCTGGCTGGCGGCGGGGACTGTTGCTGTGAAAGAGTGGTTGTACCATGCTAGTATGTGAAGTGCCCCCTTTATCCAACAACAACAACAGCCCCGTGTCCTAACTCTTACCGCGTCCAGCAATGAAAGTAGCGCGGGAGCGCAAGTCCTCCGTCCTCGCCTCCAACGCAGTCCACCACCGCGTCGACTCTCTCACCGGCATCGTCACGCTACTGGCCATCCTCGGTGCCAACTTCCTCCAAAACGCTGCCTGGCTGGACCCGGTCGGCGGCCTTTTCATCTCGTTTCTGGTCATCCGCGCCGGGTTCCAGAACGTTCTTTCGGCGCTGTACGAGCTCGCGGACAGGTCCATAGACGAGGAGGTCAAGGCGTCCGTCTCCCGGCAAGTGGGCAAGAGCTTGGAAGAGGTTTCACAAGGGCCTGAAGTTGAGCTGCGCGATGTGACGGGCGTCAAGTCCGGGCAGAACTATCTGGTGGATCTGGAGCTGGGCGTGCCGAGTGAGTGGACGGTGGAGGAGGTCCGCGGGGTGGAGGAGGCGGTGCGGACGAGGGTTGGCGGCAAGGTCAGGGGTGTCAGGAGGGTGCGGGTACGGTTTGTGCCCAAGACGGCGCCTGTCCCTGATCGGTTTGATGAGTTCATCCCGGCGGATGTGAGCCCCCGATCAAGCCCCGAGCCTGAGGAGGAGAGCGGGCATGGTCATGACCATCACCATGAGCATGGGCATCGCAAGGTGGAATGAAAGCTCCGCTTTGTCTTGTTTCACAGGTGAGACGAGCTGCTGTATAGCTGCACATGTCGGCTTAGTCCTAAGGAATGACTTATGCTCAGGGACTCAGGTCTACATGGGAGCGCAGAACTACATCATGTACCGTAGGTAGCTTCCCTGCCTACCCACCCCCCACCTGCCATGGTAAGCACTTAGTTGCTACTGCGATACCCAACCTGGGACAGTCTAGGCGTCCCAGGAACTATACCATAACAGGAAACATTGTATAGAGCGCTTCAAGACGAGCCAGACACGCAAATATTGTTAAATCCATGTGTCCAGCACCATACCAGATCATTACACGTCGCAGTTCTCGCTCAAAACTAAGGTATCTATGCCGTGTATCCGCCGCAGATGATGCAATGTGTATGTTATGACAGACAACAGCCAACAGCCTCCCTCAAAAATGGAAATCGAATGACGCAGATGGAAAGCAGAAATGCTATGCAATAGATGTAGCGACCGGACGCCCCCTCCGCCAAAGCCAGCCACCTATCCTGCCCAGTAATACAAAAGATGACAGCAGCGAAGCAAAGTCTACCATGCATGTGTATACCGACCTCACACCCTGAAGTGAAAAATGGATTCGCTTCTGTAGCATGCATTCCGACAATGACCAGGACAGCAGAGCTCACAGTCAGCGATGCCCTTCCTTCTCCTCCAGCTCTCGCATATACTTGACAAATGTCTTCTTGTGTGTCTGTTCGTGTGCCACCGTAGTTAGTACTGCACTTTACTAATGGTCACCCCGGGCAAGTATAGCCCGCTCGATCAATCGAGGGGTCAATGGGATAGGGGGTGATAATAGGGGGAAAACCCACCATGCCAGCATACTTCCCATCCCTCAGCACACAGATATATCGTAACCCCAGCTTCACAAAGCACTCGTAAACTAAATCCATCGGCGACCTGATATCCAGCGCAACCGGTGCCTAAGTACCATATCATCCCATTAGCAATTCATTCTCTTCCCTCTCACAGCAACACGGATGCATGAAAGGAAAGAAAGAAACTCACCGGATCAATATAAGGCGTGAAATCCGTCGGATCCGGCCCACCGTCGTCCGAGTCGTCGATGCTCGGCACGGGCGCCATCAAACACAAGCTCGACCCTTCGTCGTGCAGGTTGTCGAGCGCATACTCCAGGTCGGGCGCCGGGATGAGCCCGACGAGGATGCCGTCGCGGACGATGGGGAGCCCGCCGTCCAGCTCGCCGGCCTTGTGCAGCAGCTCGAGCTTCATGCGCAGCTGCGACGCCGGCACGACGGGCGAGTTGGTGATGTCGATGATGCGCTCCTTGCGGACCCGCGGCACGATGTCGGCGAGGTCCGAGGTGAAGATGGGCTTGTGCTTGTTGTTCAGGTAAGGGTACGAGTTCATCTCCGTCAGGAGGTCCTAGGGAAGGAAAGGGTCAGAGTGCGATTGGGTATGAAGACAGATAAAAACATGGGGACTTACGTAGATGCTCAGCGGCTCGATCGCATCGGCGGTCCACTTGGCGACCAAGATAGCCAAAGAGAACGGCAAGACGTAGTCGAGACTGCCGGTTAGTTCAAAGAGGATGACAGCAAGTGTGACAGAGAGGCGGGTGACACCGCACATGGTCGAACCGGCGGCGATGAGACCGTAGACGCCCGGCTGGATGCAGGTTGCATTCGGCATCTTCCCACAGGTGCCCCAGATGCCCCAGTCTGGCGTGGCCATGACCATCCACTGAACGACGTGTCCTATCAGGCGGCCCATCAGACCGCCAACAACCATGGACGGCACATAGATGCCGGCTGGGACTTTCTGTTTAGGTCGCGTCAGCCATGCGAAGTTGGGTGGGATAAAGCTCTCTCAAAACTTACGATGCCAAATGTGATGATGGTCAGGAACCCCTTAATCAAGAAGGCGGCAAATAAGTTCGAAAGAATAGGCGGGATATCGCCGATCTCCTCCGGGCACAGCCCCAGATTCTCAAGATTATTGTCCCGGTCGTCGCAAGGCGCCGCAAGGTTATACAGCAGCTTAGCCACCGGCAACCTAGCGAAGACATTCCAGTACCCAATCAAGCCCGTGACAAACGCAACAAGCACCACCTCAAGAAGGGGATACGCCTTGATGACCGGGATGCGGCGGAACGTCTTGGCCCAGTGCCGGGACGCCTTGATGAACAGGGCGCCGGCCGCACCACCCAGCACACCGACCGCAATGAAGCTGAAGATCTCAAAGTATTCCCAGTCGACGAGGTAGCGCACCTGGAACATGACGATCTTGTGAGTCCCATAGGGGTTCAGGAACTTGAGCGTCAAGGCGGCCGTGATGCAGCAGAAGAAGGTTCGGAACAGCGTCTTGGCCGGGAAGAAGTAGGCCACCTCCTCCAAGCCAAAGAGCACGCCGCCGAGAGGCGCGCCGAACGCCACGGCCACACCGGCCGCTGCCGCAGCGGACAGGACCTCGCGCCTCTTTGCATCGTTCCGGTCGTACTTTTGGAAGAGACGGCAGGCGATGTTTCCGACGCACGTTGCGATGTGAACGTAAGGGCCCTCCTTACCCAAGCTCAGGCCGGAGGCGACGCTGAGGATCAGGGCGAGGGTCTTGATGATGAGCGTCTTGATACCCAGGAAACCGTGCAGCACGAAGCCGCTGAGAATGACGCGGACTTCGGCAACACCGCTGCCGGCGGCTGAGTAGTATACCATGGGCGGGGCCACGGTCTTTTCGGGTTGCGTCTGCCGGGGGCTGATGCTTCCTCCACCATCTGCCTCACGCTCTGGCTGCAGTGCGGCACTCTCGGCGGCGAGGTTCTCATCCAGCGTCGTCAGCCGGTACGCCGAGGGCACGACCGTCTTGGTGGTGAGTGAGAGAAGACAGGACTGGCTGGCCAGCGTGATGACGGCCACGATGTAGACGGCATACTCGGTCCACCTCTCGCCAAACGGGAACCCCTGTAGGACTTCGCCCCATTCCCGCCAGTCGGTGCAAGGCCCATGCGGGCAGCATTTCTGTCTCAACAAGTCAATCATCTCAACATCGTGCCGAGATAGCAGTCCACTCACCTTCTCACTAATATACCACCCCCTGGTGCAGTACCCATCCTTGAAATCAAACACGGTCGCCTCGCTCACATTGACCACGTACGCCAGCACGGCAACAATAAAACCCACCAGGGCGCTCAGGATCCAGCCCTGCGCGCCGTCGAACAGCACGTAGACGCGGCCCCAGAAGTCCTTGCGGGCGCGCAGGGCCTTGACGCGGTAGGCGTCGGCGATACTGTCGTGCACCCAGTCGGTCGAGGTGAACTGGTCGTACCAGACACGATCGTCGGGGAAGATGGAGCCCTTGGAATCGGCCATGGACGATTCCTGGCGATCCGACAGCGCCTGGATCAGGCGCGTGCCCCACGATCCGGCGCGGCTGTGGTGGCGGATGCTTTTGATGCTGTCTACATACAAAGGACGAACGGTTAGCCTGCTTTGGTCGGCAGTAGCAGTGGATGTGGTGAAGTGTTTTGGTCGGGACATACCGGCGTAGCTCTGATTCCTCGACAGATTGGGTATCCGCGGCGACCCATGGGCGCTGTGGACGCGGCGGATGTGCGAGGTTCGCGGCGCCGTCAAGAGAGGCGAGCGTTCGTCTGGGGGTTGTTCCGCGGTGGACGGCCTCCTGCTCATGTTGGCGGCCGGTCGTCGGACGCTGGTGGGCGAGCTCGGCAGCGAGAGATATTGGCTATGACCATCGGCTCCGCTGGGGTTGCTGTCGTTGTCAGAGCCCTCGGGCAGGCGAGGCCCGTGTCTCCTGCCTGGCATGCGGGGTTGTGGAGCGAAATGAGAGGAAGCGGGTTCGTTAGACGCGAGAGCTCGCGATATCTCGTCGGCGCGTTGCGGTGCGGATGCCGACACTGTCCGACCTTACAAGAGTTAGACCAGTCCTGCAGCTGCCCGGGATAAATACTCACCTTCTACTTGGGACGAAATTACCCTAGGTCTCTCGAAACATCGATCGCTTGAGGCAAGCGGAGCCCTCGACCTCGGTGAAACGGGAAGCAACAGAAAGACAGACTCAAAGAACGATCAATGGACGTGGAACCCTCCGGCCGGCTTGTATCGTACAAGTGCACTCGAAGGTGAAAAGAACCAACCCACCGCAAGCCAAACGGAGCGCAAAACGGAAACGACCAGCACCAGCAGCTTCACCACGAGACAGAGCGGCCCTGACGCCGGGCTCGAGCGGAGGGTTCGAGTGGTTTCGGAAGCGGAGTAGAGACCGGGGTCACGGGTGTTTTGTGAAGCTGCCCGGATCTGCACCAGCCCCCCACGTGCCCACCGGAATGTCTCACCTGGCACCAGGCATCAGATGCGCGATTGTTTCAATTACAGTTAGGCAGTATTAAGTGACACTGTGCTACTATCTGGTGGTTGGTTTGTGCGAGGTCACGTAGGCAGCAATACCGTTGAGAAATAACAGCCGAGAGGTCTGGGCTGTGCTATCATGGATGCCCTGACTCGGCAGCACCCAAGAAATCGAAGGAGTGACGGAATCCGACCCAGGCACCGCGAACATGCAGCTCAATATCAGATGGGCAAGCAGATGCGCACTTGGCACTGTAAAATTGATGTCATACCGTAACGTACATAGTGTAGAGGGACGTGCTTTTTTTAGCCGTTGCAACGAACTGGGGAAGCGGCACCTAAGGTAACTACCGATTGCAACGACCCGCAAGACACCTCCGGCCCGGGCCTTGACAGCTGCCGGTCACACAACATCACCGAGACGGGGACAAGGAAAATGAAAAGCCGCCACAGGTGGAACATTAAAGGTGAAGACAACGTTATCTGTCCTTGCATGACTGGGACAGAGACACGGCCGTGCTAAGGGGTTATGTTGGGCGGGGGTGTGATGATTTAGAGGATTTGCGGCGTGGGAAAGTGGTACGACGGAGATGGAGACTGAGAGGAACTCGGAAAAGGAGAAGGGGAAGCGCCAAAGGGCTGTGCCAAAATTCGCATCCTTCAAACCGAAACCCGCTTCTGAGCCTGCCAACCCAGACACACGGCTAGCATCGGGAGATCACCGTGAATCAGAGAAACGCCGGGGCGACGACCCGAAGGACGATGAGCGTCGCCGTCATGACCGCAGCCGCGAGCGTGAGGATGAACGTGAACGTGAGCATCGGCACTCTGATCGCGACCGGGAATGGCGCCGTGATCGGGGCAAGCAAAGGGATCATGAAAGGGATCATGAACGGGATCATAGGCGAGAGCGTCACCGCGAGCGCCATGGATCACGGCCGATCAGCCCCAAGCCTGCGTTCAGGGATGAGCGCAAAGACACGGCGTCCCTGAGCAACGACCTCTTCATCATCGACAAGCGCGGCGACCCGCTGATCCTGCGGTACGGAAGCAATGACCGTTCCAAGATCCCCGCCTACTCCCGCTTCGGCGCAGGGAGGATCATCGGTTCGCCGGGCTTCCTCACCATCCACCGCGAGGGCGCCCAGGAACGATTCAGCATCAGGGCCCCCGGCGAAGGCAGCGGGGGCGGCTCGGCCTTCCGCGACAAGGCGCTCGTCGAAGCGGCCCACCGCTCCAAGTCCAGGCGCGTCAAGCCGGCAGCAGACCCGGGTCACCCTGTTACTACTGCAAGAGACGATTTCATCCCCCTGGGAACATCCCGAAAACGCAAACGCGGCTCAGAGGACCCAACAGATTCAGACCAAGACGACAACACACCAGACTACCGCTCCATCTACGGCAAGGCCCGTCCCGCAACCTCCGACTCCGACTCCGATTCCTCTACTAGTACCACCTCCCTCGACCCCTCCTCAACAACCAACCACCACAAAACGGAGCTCTCAACCGCCAAATCCCGCTCCATAGCCCTCTCGCTGCACGTCAAAGCCCACCCCTCCGACATCCCCGCCTGGCTAGAACTCATCTCCCTGCAAGACACCCTCTTCCGCCAGGAACATCAGCGGGGCCGGGGCCAGAGGACGCCAGAGGAAGTGAGATCCCTCGCCGAGCTGAAGATATCCCTGTACCAAGAAGCCCTGCCGCACGCCACGGCCGCCGCGCCGGGGGGCGACAGCAGGGAACGGCTGCTGTTAGGCATGATGCGCGAGGGGGCGCGGGCGTGGGATCCGGCTGTTTTGGCAAGGAAATGGGACGAGGTTGCTGGAGATGGGGACAGTGGTAGTAGTTTTGGGTTGTGGAGGGCGAGGTTGGACTTTGAGATGGGTCGCGTGGCTGCATTTGAGGTGGGGAGGGTGAAGGGGTATATCATTCGTAGGCTTGCGGTGCTGAGGGAGGGGCTGGTTGCTAAGCGAAAGGCAGGTGGTCTAGAGCAACAACAACAGGAGAAGGAGGAAGACGAGGAGTTGTGCGAGCAGGTGGTCTATGTCTTTTTGCGACTGACGCGGCTGGTGCATGACGCGGGGTTTGCGGAACTCGCGGTGGCAGCGTGGCAGGCGATGCTAGAGATGACATTCTGTCGGCCGCAAGCAGTCGGCGTGGAATACGATGCGGAGTCGGCCGCGGCGGCGTTTGCCGACTTTTGGGAGAGCGAGGTGCCTCGGGTCGGGGAGGAGGGAGCGAAAGGGTGGCGGCACTTTGTGGAGGTGGGTGAAAGCATGGTTGATCCGTCTGAGGCGAAGAGAGACGGATCCGGTGAGGTACCGCGGACGACAGATCCGTTCAGGGCTTGGGCAGCGGTCGAACGCCAAGGGGCGGAGAGGGCGCGCATGCCGGCGAGGACGCTTGATGAAGGCATTGAGGATGACCCATTTCGGGTTGTCATGTTCTCGGATATCAAGGACTTTCTGGTTTGGTTTCCGTCGACTGTTCTTCCGCGGGTGAGACCGTTATTGGCGGATGCATTCCTTGTGTTCTGTGGGCTACCGCCTGGAGCGTTATCGGGAGAGAGATTTGGAGCCCTGTTGAATGACCCCTTCGTTGCCGGCAGGGGGCAAGGACTCAGCCTCGGTTTGAACCAGGACCGTCATGGGGAGACTCTAGATTTTTCAAGGAAATCTCCCGAATTTGGCCAGCAGGGCGGCAGCATGGCCATCTCACCGGAAGTACTCTTCCCCGGAAAGACATGGTTCCGGTGCCTTGACAAGTGGTCAAGCACATATCAACCAGGAGACAGACAAGTTGACTGTTCCTGGGTGTTGGGTACACTCAAGCACTTGGTCCAAGATTCCGGGATGGAGGACCTGGCAGAGTACTACCTGGCCATGGAGTGGCTCAATGCGCCGGCCAGCGTGAGGAAGATTGCAAAACGGCTTCTCAAGCAGTACAGCTCCAACGTCAGGCTGTACAATGCCTACGCCTTGATTGAGTGGGCAAATAACAACGCTGAGGTTTCCCACAATGTCCTGTCGTCGACGACAGGTCTAGCATCGGTACGTCAGACGCCTTGGATGTCATTGGAACACTGCTGACAATCTAATAGCCCTCCACATCTGGTGGCGGTCAGCTGCTCTGGAACACCTGGGCTTGGATTCATCTCGAGTCCGGCCAGAAGGAGATGGCTCTAGCCCGGCTGTGCTCCTCAGCGGATAGGGGTCTCAAGGACACAGTAGTATCTCCCGCGTTGCTGCTTAAAGCAAGGTCTTACCATTCCAGTACCCGGGACTATCTACTGTCTTCCCGGCAACTAGAGACTGCGTGTCAGCACGCCGAGAGTCTGATGCTAATCGAGTATCTTGCCGCCGACGCAGGCAGAGAAGCCACTTCCGAGACTCAAGGCAACATCTCGGCTGCCCTATCAAGCGTGGAGTCCTTCTCCCGAGAACTCGGGTCTCGCCAGCTGACCAGCTCCCCGCACCACGAACGCCTCCTCCAAGCTGCCGCACGGTTGTTATACTACCACTCAACACACGGGTAAGCCATAACCCTTACCTAGCAACCCCGTCCCCCTTCCATCAGGGATACGATGCTAACCCCCTCCCTCCGGCTCGCAGACCCTACCGCCCGCTCTACCTCCGCGCCCAACTGCAAACCTTCATCCGCCTCTTCCCGCGCAACACAGTCTTCCTCTCCCTCTTCGCCTGGTCCCAGTCCTCCTCCCTCCGCGTCGCCGACGATCCCGTCCGCGACATCCTCCAGACTCTTTGCCTAACGGAGCCCCACGACGGCCTCAGCACGCGGCGCTTCGCCATCCAGTACGAAGCGCAAGCCGGCATTGGCACGGCACACTCGGTCAGGGCCGCGTTCGAGGCGGCGCTCACAGACACAGACACCAGCAGCAGCGTGGAGCTGTGGACGGCCTATCTGCGGTTCTGCTGTTCCCACAAGGAGCTGCAGGGTAAGAAGGCAAGGGAGGTGTTTTACCGCGCCATTGCGGCGTGTCCGTGGGCGAAGAAGGTGTATATGGAAGCTTTTGCACTGGAGGAGGGGTTGGGGCTTAGTGGTGCCGAGTTGAGGGCTGTGTTTGAGACTATGGTGGCAAAGGGGTTGAGGGTGCATGTGGATCTGGAGGAGTTTTTGGAGGAGTGGTCGGGGAAGGGAGGTGAGAGATGATAATGCTGAGCTCTGATACTAACAGTACTATAGCATCTTCGTAAGGATCTACCTTCGCTGGGTTGCGGCGAGTCTTTCTCCTGCGTTATCCTGGAGGATCTTTGAGTTGTTCTCCCATCGTTGCCACTACCAACTCCTCCCACACCATAACCTTCAAGCTACGTATGGAATACCACTCCACCATATTTCAACCCTTAGTCAAATACAGAAACCATCCGAGTCATGGATTCCACTTCTCAAGCCAAGGACTGTGCAACGTTGACTCACCGAGCGAGATGCAGTGCTTTCTGTCTTTCACTCAAACAAAAGCAGAAAACACAGACATCCTATGTAAAGTACTGTACATACACCATCCATAAATAGGTAATGTAACCTCAGCTCTCTATCCCTAGCTACGTTCCACGTGGCGCGGCTGCGTCACCTCCCGCCTCAAAAGCCCAGCTGAGTGTTTGTCTTTGATGATTGATTGGGCGGTGCCTTGCAGCTGGGCGAATTCTCGGGTATGACTCTGGGTTGCACCGCGTCTGCAGGCTTTCAGCTGAGCGGTCTCAAACCTGACTCTAGAAGCATAAGGTAGGTATGGTTGATAGGTTGATTGGCTGTCGAGACTTGAGCCCTCAATTGGAAATAAGTATCCGCGTTCGGGATACACAGCAGAAAGAAAAGGGGAGGGTCGATATCGACGTAGTACAGTATACTCAAGGTGAAGTACCTCTAATGTCGACTGTACTTGTTGCAGAAATCAGGAATTGTGGGTTTGCAAAACCCGGCTCTTGTCTCAAAAGGACATGGCCCGCGCCTCTCCCATCCATAGTGAGGTAGTCAGGAAGCCAGGGCGACTGACCAGTGCAGCACAAGCTCTAGCAACATTACGTCTAGATAGCCCACATCTAGCATATGCCTCTACAACCGGAACTCTAAACCGACAGTGGCGCCAACACATGCATTTCCCGCCCTGTCCCAGAGGGTGTCCCTTTTCCAACAGCAAACATCGCCAGACCATAAGCGGACCCGTCCCATCCCAACATTGTTTCTGCGCTCCCTCAAGTCCAGTCCAAATGGCCCTGGCGCCGACCACGGCGCGGCTTTCTCGCCCAGTCCTTCGTCCGGAGCTTCTAGCTCCTCGCCAAGCTAAGCAACCCGCTCGCGGCCCCACCCCGGCGCATATCATCACCGCCCTCTAGGTCCTCCTCTTCTCCGTCCTCAACAAGGCTTCTTCTCCTGGGAGATAGGGGCCCGAGGTCAGCAGTAGGAGAGCGTAGTCTTGGCAATCCTCCATTCACCGACTGCCGCCTTCCAGCGCCATGCCGGACAACGTCCTCCTCCTCCTCCCCCTCTTCTCCTTCCCCTTCTTGCCGTGCTCGTTGCCGCCGCTGCTCGTATTGCAGCAGTTGTTGTCCCCGCCGATCACCTCCAGCGCCAAACAACCTGCTGCTGCTGCCA
The DNA here is from genome assembly GCA_033296875.1 of Achaetomium macrosporum. Lineage (NCBI taxonomy): Eukaryota > Fungi > Ascomycota > Sordariomycetes > Sordariales > Chaetomiaceae > Achaetomium > Achaetomium macrosporum. Next base: position 197,166 of record MU860008.1, on the reverse strand, counting down.
TCATCCTCAGTAGCATGCCTTGCAGCCCTATCTTGATTCGCCTGCTGCTGCTCAATACTGATACTAGCCGTCCTCCGCACCGGCGCACCAGGCAGCGGCCTCCTCCCCCGCGTACCATGACCATGGCCCGACGGTGGCGGGAACGAAGCCGAGACGGATGTGGTGGTGGTTTGACCTGATGGCCCCTGCTGAGCATATCCGTGACCGTGACCGTGACCGTGACCGTGCGAAAATGAACCGGCCCCTGCGCGTGTGAAGCTTCTCTGCAAGCCAAGCCTGGCCTCTAGCCTCTCCAGCGGCACATCGGTCTGGCCCGTGCGGACCTTATAGCTCGCGAGGCCTAGTCGCAGGCGGAGGATTTCTGCTTTCTGTTCCGGGAAGCTCCATGATTAGCATTCATTGCCCGGTTGACTGCGGCAGCGAAGGAAATAAGAGATCAAAAAAAAAATAAGGGAGGGAAAGCGTACCTCTCTAGCCTGCTCACGCGTCAAGCGTCTCCGCGGCGCCGGCGGCGGGGCCACAAGTGGCGCTGACACTACTGCTGGTGCTGCCGCTGCCGGTGCAGTCGCGTCCGGCTCGGTAACAATCGTGGCCTGGGAATTGTCGACTGCCGAGATGTCGAAGAGGGAGGATGTATCCGGGGAGGCGGAGCGGCCGCGCGTCACGGTCGTCCTGATCGTGGATGTTGACGAGGGAGGGGTCTAACGGAGAGAGAAGGGGCGCGTTAACATCATATTAACGAGTGACGTATGTATGTACATGAGAGGGGTACGCACTCCAGTGTGAGCGGGCGGCTCCTGGAGCCGGGCGCCTTCTCTGGTATTCCCGAGACACGGCCTCTTGGGCGCTCGCTCGTCATTATCGCTGCCATCGGCGCGCGAACGCATCGCCGGAGTGGGAGAAAGACGTTTCCTGGAGTCCATGTCTCGCTCCGGCTTGCGTGGTGATGCGGAAGTCGGGGATGCTGCACCCGAAGATGGAACTGGTTCCGTTTGCCGCGGCCCGACGGGCTTTGCGTTGACCGGACTCGGTGCCGTCTGCTTCATGTCATGCTTGCTCTTGGACGGGCTAGCCTTGGGCGAGCACGCGTTGGGGTCCAGAGCGCCGAGCACACGGCGTTTGACTGGCGATGCATACATTTTGGGTGACGGTATGAAATGATCTTGAAGTCGGTCTGACGGGGAACGTGCGTCCAAACGCACACAAAGAAGAGATGCAGGAGACTGGGAGAGGCGGAAAAGAAAACCACACTTGCAAAGTTGCAGGAGAGAGGTGCAAACGCAGCGTTGAGGACGGGCGATAATAAACCAGTCCAACCAACCCCCGGACCGCGGAGCAAGTCGACGCGTCGATGGTGGGACACGAAAGCAAAGGCGGAAATCCACCAGACGCGCAGGGTCAAACTTTAAAATGGAGCCTGTTGCCCGATCGGGCAATCTGTAAATAGGCGACTTAGCCGCCTATCGTAGACAGGGCCTGGGGCTCGCTGGCTACACAATACTCATTTGGGCGAAACAATGCTGAAAACGCGCCATACGTGACAATCAATATGGGAAGGGATGCAGATACATCAAGTGTAAGGTGCAATTAGTACGACACGGAGTGTACATGCCTTTTGCTACATCTCCCTGGTACTGTTTAGCCGAACCCTAACCCCAATTTTTGCCGCCCGGAGGGTCTTGGCAATCGACCCACGCAATGTAACCTTAACGTCCGTCGATCAAGACAGGGATCGACGCGCCGTGCTTCAGATGGAGAGGTCCCTGTGACCCACTCGACTCCCCAGCGGGGCAGATGCAGGAACCGCGGGACCTTAACGGAAACCATCAACCACAACGCCACGGATTTCATACTACAGTAACCATCAATCATTTCAGTTAGATTCTCATTGATCTCCCTCAATCCCAAGGAACTTTGCATTGTACAATGGTAAAAAGTAAGAGTTCTGGGTATCACCCCATGGCGGTTGTATCATCATGATCCAAACCATCCATAAAACTCCCAAACTCCCGAGTGGCCAAGAAATGGCAACCACAAGCCAACCACGGCTAGGCTCTATCTACAGGTAATGACAGACCTGTATGACGAAAGAATTACCGCGTAACGAATCAACACGGAGGACCGGACCTCAAAACCCAAATCAATGCAGCAGGTCCCTTCGCCTTGCGGTATAGATAGTAGCAGTAAAAGCAACGACGATATTAACGCCCAACATCCCACTTTTAACCTGTTCACCGCCCGCCCGCCCCAATGCTTTACCCGACGCTTCATTAACCATACCCGCCCTATTTATAAGGTGCTCTCCAGCCCGCGGGGCCTCATTGCGCCCGTCCGCCAAAAACAGGGACTTGTCCAGCGTGCAAAGGTTTCGAAAGGTCGTTGTCCAAGTTGTCCAACGAGAACATCAACGACTCATACTCCTCGTTCGCAAACATGCCCGCGTTCACGTCCTCGAACGTCTCCATGTTGATGTTGTTCATGTCCCACAGCAGGTCGCTGTCGAGTGCCGACTGCCACGCCACGTCGATGTCCAGGCTCGTGCCCTCGGGGATGTCACTGCTCGGTTCCGATGCCCCGCTGTCCTTGCTGGATTCCGGCGTGTCGTTTGGTGTGAGGGATCGATACGTTCCAAACTCCGGCACAAAGCTCCCAGTGACAGATTCCAGCGAGCGAGCAACGCTCTGGAACAGATTCTGCGGGTCGACCGTCGAGCTCGACCATGCATCCTCCACGACCGGAGCGTGGGGTGTCCCCATCTCGTTCTTGCCCGCCGGGGGCCGACTCGTCGCCTGGCCGCCCTTGAAGGCCGTGTTTCCGCCGCTAGGGGTGGCACCGTTCTCGGCTGCCTTGCCGCCTGCCGTGCTGCCCTGCCGTTGCATGGATACCGCCCGAGACATTGGCGTCGCGCCCATCTTCGGCGTCTGGCCTTGTTTGGAACGAGTGGCGCTCATGGGCGGCGCCGCCGGGGTCGAGCCTTCCTGGCCGCTGGGGTTGGGGGATGCCTTCGGGTTGCCTTGCGCATCCAAGCCCAAAGCAGCAGCCATTTGCTCCTGCAGGAAACCGTAGGGGTTCTCGAACGGCTTGACATGCTCCTCCTGGCGGTGGGCATTGAGCGCCTCGTCCGACGGAAAGCCCATCGAGCCCATCTCGCACCCAGGCTCCGGGCACGTTAACTTGGGAGGCAGCTGCTTAGGCGGCTCTGCCTTTCTGGTAACCACTGGCGAAGGTGCTTTGACCTGAGGCGATGAAGAGGCGGCACCTTGTTGCTGAGCCGTGGGAGGTGATGCCTGGGATGTGCCGGTCTTAGGCTTCTTCCGGGCCGGCGGGAGGACCAGATCCGGGACCGGTCGGTCGATCTGCGGTATCTGCGGCTCAACGGCGGGCGCATCCTGGCTTCCTTTCTTCAGCGCTTCCAGGTCACGCAGCATGCTGTCCATCATGTTGATGAACTGATCCAGCTCGTCCTTGGAGATGGTCAAGCCGGGGCGGAATTGCCGCATTGTTTTCTGGTCGGTGAACTGTCTAAGCACTTTCCTTTGCTGTAGAAAGCGTGAGTATAATTTCAACTTGTCAGAAGGGGAGAAAAGGATTGACGCATACCGTTTTGAAGAACATTTTTGCCCGCGAGTCGTCTTTGGTAAGATGGTACCAAAGCGGTAAGTTCGCGCCGCGGAACTGGTTGATCTTCTCCGTCGCCTTGGCGATCTTGAGTCGAGTCTCTTGCACTTCCGTTGGCGACATTTGAATTACCACCTCTTGCTTCTCCTCCTGCTGCGCAAGTTGCGCCACCTCCCCATGCAGTAGCCTCAGTCGCATGACGGCGGCGGCCTCGTGTGGGTTGGCGCTAGGTCCAGGCCGACCCTGTGCCATCTTCATAAGTTGCTCCGCGTTCGGTTTCGAAGCTCCGGTTGGTGGAGGTCGCTGGTCCGGTTGAGGAGCCCGCTGCGCAGCATTGGCCGGCTGGCCAGGCACATCGCCCGCATCGTCGGGGTTTGGCCGCTTCAGGTTCTTTGGAGCGGTCGCCGGGGAAGGATTAGGTGGTGCGCGACCATTTTTGAGAGCTCCTGAGGCAGGAGCAGTGGCCACCTCCGCTACCGGAGCGCCCGCAGGCTTCGGCTGAGCTGCTTGGTGCTGAGCCGCCTGTGGCAATGGGTTGGGGTGCGTCGCCGATGTGGCCATGGTTTGCTGCGTTATGGGAGTCTGAGATACCGGAACAGCGGGTTTCTGAACCCCCGGTACTTGTGCCTGTGATGATTGTCTTAAGTTGTACACCTCCCAAGCCTTCCTTGCGAAGCTATCCCGTTTCAGCCTCCTCGCAATCTCTATCACGGCGTCATCAGGCATGGCCTGAAGTGTGGGATTCCGCTGGCGGACATTCTGGATGTCACCCGGAGTTATCTGTGCAATATTTGGCGGATATTGAGCTCCAGGAGGCAACGCCATCGGCGAATTCGCTGGCTGCTGGAGAACGGGGGCGTTGGGAGCCGTAGCTCCTATTTTCCTTTCCCACAACTGCTTGAACTGAGCTATCTGACAGTTGTTAAGATAACTGCTCATCTGGGGGGTGTTGATGTTTGGGTTGTTTGCGAGAAACTGTCTCAGCTGACCCCATTTCCGTATCTCGGCCGGTACGATGCCCACGACCTGACGAAGGCGATCCAACAACACTGGAGGCACATCCATGCTGTTCATGGAGGCTCGACCTTGCGGGGTCTGGATGATCCCCATAATGCCATCACCTTCGCCAGCCGGTTGCTGCGGCATCGCCGGGGGCCGAGCGCCTGGCGGCATTGCACCTTGGCCGGCTGCCAAGCCCTGCTTAGCGCCTGGGAACCCGTTACTGGCGGCGCGTTGCTGCTCGCGCCACTCGTTGATCAACTCCCTCGTGGTTCCATTTGCCGGTGGGGCACTCATCCCGGCCCGCACCTCGGGAGTGAGGTTCGGCGGCATTCCTGCCATGGCCGGGTTGTTCATGTTCCCTGGCAGGGACGGCGGTCTTGTGTTGTTCTGATGATTAAATTGTGGGTTGAGGGTGGTTCCCACCAGTGCCGGGCTCGGGGAGGTCTTGGGCAGCGCACTGGGAGCCGCCATGCCCGGCGGCTGACCTTGCATGGGACGGCCTGCGACCGGCCGCACTCCCGACTGTGCTTGGGCCTGGGCAGCAGCGGCGTCCATCTTGACGGGCGGCATACCAAATGGCTGCTGCGCTTGCGGGGGCCGCGGTGTTTGGCTTGGGCCCTGTTGGTTCCCAGGCATCGGCTGTGGCGGGAGCCCAGCGATCACACCAGGCGCTGCATTTCGACCAGGGGCGGTACTGGCGGGTACCACCACCTGGCCGGCTTGTTCCGCAAGAAAGCCCATTGCCTGGTCGTTCCGGATGCTCTCCATGTTCGGGACAAACATTTGGCCATCGGGCATGACCGTCTGCGGAGCCAACGTGTTCATGAGAGCCGGGTTCATCTGTCCTCCGTGATGTGGTGCCTGAGCCATCAGGTTGGCCGGCACGCCTGGTCGCTGCTGCTGCATCATACTCCGCTGCTGCGCCTTCTTTTGCAGCTCGTTTATGGCGTAGTTGTGGAACCAGATCATAGCCAGGTCTCTTCCGTTTGCAGCGGCCTCTGCCAGCTGCGCGGGCGACAGTTTTGACCGCATCAGATTTCTGATATTGGCTTTGACTTCTTCTGGTGTGCGGTTCATGGACTGCAAAGCCAGCTCGTTGACCCGGGCCTTATCCTGCGCACTCAGCTGGTTCAGCTGCCCTGAACCGGGGGGCACGAATGCCGGCTGCCGTGTTTGTCCCATCTGCATCGGAAACTGGTGCTGTTCCGGTCGGTTTTGTAGCATGCCCGGCGGCGCGATTCCCATGCCCATCTGTTGCGGCTGCTGAGCCATGGCAGGGACTTGCATCGGGCCTTGGAGAGACTGAAACCCATGCGGAGGCGGTTGACCCAAGCCCCTGGCGGCGGCCATCTGGCTGATCATCATTTGTTGCTGTTGCTGTTGTTGCTGTCGCTGCTGGGCCGCCTGCAACTGGGCTTGCCTCGCAGCATCCGTGCTAAGCTGGTTCTGAAGGTCTGGGACCAGGTTCTGCCGGCGCTTGACTAGATCCTGAATCCTTTGCTGCATGGCGTGATCGTAGGATTGCTGGGCCCGTGTCAACAGAACGGCGGAATCCAAAGAATTCTGGGCTGCAACAAGGGTAGCGCCTACCTTGTCCACTGAGTGCACAAATGCCTTCTTCTCGAACTCTAATGCCGAGTGGCAGAGCTTCTGCCATTCAGATTGATTTTGTGGGTACGCCAAAATTGTGTTCGAAACCCTTTTCGTCTGTTAGCGTTTACGACGGGGAAGGAGAGGACGTAAAGCGGAGGAGTAGCATGAAGCACGGGAGGGAGGAGATGGACTCGTACAAGTTGACAGTCTTCGCAAAGCGATCCTGGATGCTGACACTGCTCTGCCAGGAATTCATGGGCGCCAAGTGCATGGTCTGCATCAAACTGCTATATACCAGCTGGTTGAGTTGCTTGTTGGATTGTTGAGGAGGCTGCGGGTGCTGCTGCTGCTGCTGCAACATCATCATTTGGCCGTTCGGGGCCATCTGTGGTATATTGGCGGCCATGGCCGCGGAGGGGTGATGAAGCTAGCCTCTCTCAGCTTTGGCGCCGGCTGGATGACGAGGCTGCGGCCCGATGCACGGAAGAGGGATGTATGGAACGGCTTCGGCCGAAATGGACGAGAAACGGCCTTCAGTCGAACAGTCGTGCGTACAGCACCACCATCTGTTCCAACGCAATTCTCTTTGGAAACAAATCCTCGAGCGTAGTGGCTGGAAAATAGGCCGGCCGGCCGGGTTCCTTGTCCGTTCAGGTGACGTGCCGTGCCCTCGCTCGCCTTGGCCTCCGAAGCTGCTGGTCCACCACAGCAAAAGGAACGGTTCCGGGCGCCCTCAAATGAATGGAGTAATGGGGTTGAGGTTCGCGAGGTAACGGCCCGGGGAGTGGTGGTACTGGCCGCCGTCGAATCGTCTGTAAACTCTCGTGTCTTGATTGGCAATTGTCGTCAAGTGAATGCCTTGCCGGGCCGTGCTCCGCTGGGCTGGCGGCGAGGATGGTGGCGGTAATGGTGGCGGTAATGGTGGCGGTAATGGTGGTGGTGGTGGATGTCGGCGACAGATCGTGGAGACGCACCTCAAGCGAAGAAGGCGGAATTGCAACACACGGAAACGCGGCCTCGCAACAGCAAGCCAAGGATGAACAGGAATGTAAGAGATCACCGCAACACAAGCGGCTCCGTTGCTGTGAGAACAAATGGCTGCTAAAATCGCGCGTTCCGGGGGAGAGATTGACGACGCAAGCAGGGAGAGGCGCCGAGGTGGTGTGGGAAGAGAGGTGAGAGTCAGGTCGGAAGGGAAACAGAACCTCGCTGGACCAGGGCAGGGCGGGTGAAGTGGGCTGCGGTCTGCTGAAGTGGGCGGGAGGTGGGACCTGGGCAGAAGCCAAGACTCAGATACGTAGAGGTACTTGTACCGGGCGGTAACCAACCGGACTGGGGCACCGATGAGATTGGAAGTACTGTGTGCTCAAGCACTGGGCAGCGAAGAGTACTGTGGGAAAGATTCGGACAGGAGATTTTCTGGCTGCAGGTTCAAGCACAACTTTGAACAGAAACAGAACTTTGAGAGCTTGAGGCGCAGAAGAAGAGATGATATCAAGGCTGGAAACGACGGCTGCCAGCAGTCCACTACATCAGGGTCTTTTCACCTGCCGAAGTTCAGACGATGCGGCCGACATCAATGGGCATATGCGTTGCGCGAGTTTGTTCTTGCCCCCACAACATTTCACTCGGAACAGAACAGACAAAGCGAAACACTAAAATCGGGCTATTGACAGTGAATTACAGACCTTTTCTCGGGCTTCCAGGTATCTTCTCCCACTGAAAACTGGCCTACATTCCATTCACTGTTCTCCAGTCCGGCAGCAGGGATATGGAAGGCAGCAATGAACTGAGCGCAAGGCTTGGGCCTGCTCCCTGCGGCTCTGCTCTTTTGACTCGCGTTGTCCCTTCAGAGTCCGCCTGCTGCAATCACCAAGGACGGTAGGTACCTCAGACAATGCAGGAGCTCTGATTTACAGTCGCGAGATCGAGACGATCAATCGCTGCAACGAATTGCAGGGCGCATGCACATCGCAAATACAGCAATTACCTATGTACATGTATGTACTTACATACAGGTACGGTAAGGTACCTCAGCTGTGCCGTTGAGACCGGATGTAATTGGTTCGATTAAGGTGATGGAGCCCGGACGACCCTTGCTCTCCACTTGTCTCTTCAGACCAGGGTTCAGGGCCGCCAGACTCCAGTCGCCAGCAAAAGAAGAGTGAAGGGAGTGACACACTTCCTTCTTGCTGTCAAATTGACCGAAGAGTCGATCTCCCCAAACAGGGCGAGCTCGCGGCGAGTGTTCGGGGGACTCGAGTAAAGGACGCTTGCGCGGCGCATGGCACTAATGTTATGCCTCGTCCTCACTCTGTCGGCCACAACACTCGAAAAATGGTGATGGGATGGACTCGAGCTCAGCGGGGATAAGAGTGGGATGTGCGAGCTTGCCTCCCACGCACGCGTTTAACTCTTGCGGATTGACGGCGAAAAGGCGTGTTTGAAATGAAAAGGCAACGAAGTCAGAACGGCACCGCGACGAGACAAACCGGGGCGGGACACCTGATGAGTGAGTGGTGCAACATCCGTGTGCTGCCCCGATGGTGGCGTTGCAAGGTCCCGCTCAACAGCCGCGATCCAACCACACAACTGAGCTCCCTCGACATGATACAAGCTTGTCCAAGTTCAAGCCGTGCCATTCGTGTGGTCTCTGCATTTCCCAGAGCGCGACTAATTGTCTCTTCCTTTGAGGGCAGCACAAATGCCTCTCAGTGGTAACTAGCTTCATAGGGGATCTCTGTTTCCTCGGCCCAACTCTTTTCCAAATTCTTGTCCATACATTGCTGTACTGGACAATCCAATGCAGAGGCTGCTGAGGTTTCAGTTCCTCGCTGTGTATTGAATCTCCGAAAGCGATACTGTCTCACTCATAACTTACAAGTAACTGTGTTACCTCCCCCGTCTTCTGCTCTGATTCCTAGCCTGGCGAGTTGAGCTTCTGAATGCCTACTGATGTTCGACAATCTGTGCCGTCTGGCGAAATGAGCCCAACAGATGCAATCCTCATGCCTTGCCCAAGCACTGTCCAGCGTGGGGATCGGAGCCAGATACCCCGGCTCAGCCACCTGGGGCCGCTTGGCGACGACGCCCGTTTCGGGGCTTCTTTGTTGCCCCTCAACCTCGAGGATGGGGGAGCATGCAACGGATCCAACGCAGACCGCCAAATCCCATCGGTAGTCCTAGGGGAGCGTGCCTGTATAACCGAGGATCACAGAAGCTGGAAGCATCGCAGTCTATGGGCAGTGTACTATCATTTCTCACTCGGCAGGCCAACGAGGACAGACTTCCTGTTCCCGTTCAGATCAGAAAAACGGTCACGGCGGTCTGTGCTCCCCCAGTTCTTCCTTCCCTGTCTGTTATCTACCGGCCCAACCCTGGTGAACATCCCTGGCACACTAGTTTCCGAGTAGGTATCGCTTTTATCGCAGCCCTAGCGAAGTGAGGACAGTTTGGACCGAAAAGAGTTGCCCGACAGTCAACTCCAATTTTGAAGCGTGAGGGCGGCTCCATCAACCTCGGAAGTGATGGCGCACGGGTTAGTCGATGTTGGGCGGACTGGCACAGGTTAGGATGCGGGAAAAGCCGAGCAAGGGAATTGTCAGGTGGTTAGACATGGGGTTGTTATGGCTGCATTGCCAAGGGCCAACAACCAAGCTTTTGATCGGCTTCATGCCCTGACCTACTGCGCATGTCGTATAAACTGGTCCGACGGGCGTTTGTGAGAACAACGGTGAAAGAAAACCGCCGTCCTGCCCGCCTTGCTGCACTGTCCGATTGGAGCACGGAGTCAATTTGGGAATGATAACTCGAACAAGTCAAATTGCCGCCAGCCAGTTTACTGGTCGACGAGGTAGCTATTGCTGATGCTGCGATCCGAGAGGTCAAGTGAATAATAAGCAGGTCACTTAGCCAAGTTGAGTTGAACTACTGGCTCAAAGCTGTCACTTTGCCCAGCATTTGGCACATGGCAATTTCGCGATGCCAAAGACCCTTCCCGTGCTTCACCAAGGAGCGAGAAACTGTATGGTGTAACCGCATGCATGGTGGACGGAGAGATGATACGGAGTACAGAGCCCCTCTCGGCACAATACAGGAAAGCATGGAGCCTAATCCGTATGACCTCGCAATATGATTAGCAGTCCCCAATTCAGTCCAGCCTCAGATGGGCTGCTCTGAAGAGGTTCACTACGTCCACTGTCCTGTGCAGGGCCACAATATCCACTCTACGTACATGTACATAAAAGCAGCACCATTCGCCAATGGCACGAGCAGGCTACCAGCACAGCACATACGAGACGGGGCCCTGTAGCCCCAAGCGAGAATGATGTCAATCAACATGGAACAAGTGTCAGTTGGGAGTTGGAGCCTGCAGCTGCAATTGTTTGTTCGTGCGCCTTATTCCGGTAACCAAAAGACATACCACAACAGCCGTGGCAGCCTTGCGGGTATACGGGAAAAGGGAGGCGAAGACAACAACGAACCTACTCGCAGTAGATATCTGGCCCTCTCAGACAGAGAAGAAAATTTTTCCTCTGTCCAGTCAAATCAGGCCTGGCTTGGCCGTCACAGAGGGCCATGCATGCGCTGTTCTCGAGACAACTGGCAGTCGGCAAGTAAGCCATCGGCATCTGATGCAGCGACAGTGGAAGGCCGCTCGATGCGGGCCACCGTTCTGTTCTGTTCCTGTTACCTCCAGTGGCTCGACTGAAGGTGAAAGAATTTCGACACCGAGGAACCTGATGCCCAGGCTGCGGTTTTTGGGCTCGGCTGGTACCGAGGTCTGTTTTGGGGTCGAGAGACCTTACTGTGTAGGTGCAAGGCTGCCCAACAGACAAGACCAAAGGCCTCGCTGCGTTATTCGGCAAAGAAGTGGGCAGTGCAGCGTCATCTGTCATCAGGCAGTCAGACGCGAGTCATCTTGACCGCTTTTTTCTTCTTTTCCTGAAAGACCAGACGGGAGAGATAGAGGTAAGAGGAGGAGGGAAGTGGACTTGGCGAGAAGACAGAGTCGCAAGAAATATGCGACCCCAGAGCTTTGTTCGCGGCTGGGGAACTTGAATTGTGATGCCAGTGCAGGACGGCTGGGCAGTCGAGGCTGATGAATGGGGCCGCGGCAGCTACCGCGCTGAGATGGGGCTTGCCAAAGCGGCGCGAATTCGAATTGCACAATGACTGATTCGCCAACGGCTCAAGCAGTGGGTCTGTTTCTACGTTAAAGCTATTCCTTGTGACGCTCAACCCCACGTTCATGGTTTTCACGCTCTCCGGTTGCATCCTACACGCTCTCCTATCGACATCAGTGTGCTGAAGGTCCGACCCAGTTCATTGTAGAAGGTTAGCTGCGGTTGATAGTCCTCCTCCGCATGAGGGGAGCAGGAGAGTTAGCACACGGCAAACCAAAGATACTGCGGTTGTGTGCGGCAACAACAGCGGACCCGCACGCGGCGCCGCCAAGTGGGCCGTCTCCATCGACGCCTCAGAGCTGTTTGGAGCTGACCCCGCTGGCGATCAAGAGGTGTCAAGCGTGGGGAGGTGGGATCAGAGCAATCGCTCCCTTCACCCCGGCAGTAAAAACAACCATCCTGATGCGAGCCTGGAGGGTTGTCTCAACGGTGAACTCGCTTCAGTTTGCCCAGATTGCCCAGGTTGTCCAGGTTGTCCCCGGCCAATCCCCCTCCCGCCTCGTGCTCCGTGTTTCTCGACTCGAAGCTGCTCGTGTGACACCAGTGACATCCCACCTCCGCCACTCGTCATCGTCCGCCACCATGTCCCCGCCAACATCTGCCCTCGAGTTCCTCGACTTTGTCAACGCCTCGCCGACCCGTAGGCCTCCGCAGTCTATTGTTGAGAGGACCCGACGTGCTGACAGAGTCCCGCCACTCCGCAGCTTACCATGCCGTCGCCAGCGCGGCCGCGCTCCTGGATGCCGCCGGCTTCACTCTCATCAAGGAGCGCGACAACTGGGCCTCGACCGTCAAGCCCGGCGGGAAGTACTACCTGACGCGCAACGGCTCCTCGGTCGTGGCCTTTGCCGTCGGCGCTCGCTGGCGCCCGGGGAATCCCATTGGCATGGTTGGAGCTCATACCGACTCTCCCACCCTCCGGGTCAAACCCATCAGCAAGCGCACTGCGAACGGCTACCTCCAGGTCGGGGTCGAGACGTACGGCGGCGGCATCTGGCACAGTTGGTTCGGTAAGACATCAAAATCATAGGTGGGCCATGTTGTGTTCTTCTCTACCTATCTGCTAAATCACTTGTAGATCGTGACCTGAGCGTAGCAGGCAGGGTTCTGGTGCGGGAAGGGCAAGGAGAAGGCAACTTCGTCCAGAAGCTTGTCAAGGTGGACAAGCCAGTCTTGCGGATCCCGCACCTGGCGATCCACCTCCACCGGCAGACAAACTTCGATCCGAATAAGGAGGACGAGCTGCTCCCGATTGCCGGACTGGCGGAGGCGGAGCTGAACAAAGCCGGGGAGAAGGAGAACACGGAGGCACAGGGGGGCGAATACGAGCCCCTCAAGGCCCTCCCCGAGCGTCACCACCCTCCCTTCCTCGCCCTCGTAGCCGAACAAGCCGGCGTCGACGTGTCCCAGATCGTTGACTTCGAGCTGGTTCTCTACGACACCCAAAAAGCCTGCCTTGGCGGGCTGAACGACGAATTCATCTTCTCGGCCCGCCTCGACAACCTCAACATGACCTTCTGCAGCATCAAGGGCCTGATCTCTTCCGTACAAACCACCCCGCTCGACAACGACGCCAGCATCCGCCTGGTGGCGTGCTTCGACCACGAAGAGATCGGATCCCTCTCCGCCCACGGCGCCGACTCCAATCTGCTCCCGGCCATCCTCCGCCGCCTATCCGTCCTCTCCGGCGGCACCACAGACAGCTCCTCCTCAGCAGCAGAGGAACTACCAGCCTCCACGGCCTTCGAGCAGACGCTGGCGACCTCCTTCCTCCTCTCCGCCGACATGGCGCACGCGGTGCACCCCAACTACCAGGCCAAGTACGAGCGCAACCACACGCCGGCCATGAACAAGGGCCCCGTCATCAAGATCAACGCCAACCAGCGCTACGCCACCAACTCTCCCGGTATTGTGCTCGTCCAGGAGGTGGCGCGCCAGACCAGGGTCCCGCTGCAGCTGTTCGTCGTCAAGAACGACTCCCCCTGCGGCAGCACCATCGGGCCCATGCTGTCTGCCAAGCTGGGCGTCCGGACGCTAGATATGGGGAACCCGCAGCTGAGCATGCACAGCATACGGGAGACGGGAGGGAGTAGGGATGTGGAGTATGCCGTGAGGCTGTTCGACGGGTTCCTGAGCCGGTTTGGCGAGCTGGAGGGCAGGATTCTGGTTGACTGAGTGAGTGGGGTACAGTACATGAGGTACCTGCCTGGTAGGCGGTAGGTGCCAATGGGAGCAAAGGGGGGCTCGTATCGTATGGATGTAGGGGGGTAATAAGTAAGGTAGGTTGGCTATGGGCGGAGAAATAGGACAGACAGGAATCGAAGATGCAGGGTATATTCTCCATTTGTTTACATGGCTGGCTGGTACTACTACTGCTACTAATCACCTTTTTTCTCTGGCTGACGGTGATGTTGTCCGTAGGAGATATTGTACCTTTGATATCATTGTGACGAGGGATTGAAGATAGTGCTGTCATGTGGAGTCCGATGTGATTTGTTGCCAGTGGAAGCAAAGATCTGGTTCTGTCCCGGAACATGCAGACCCAAAGGTTAAGGTACATACATACGATGGATGATCCTGTATGATAAGATGATGCAAGATAAAAGAAGGGGGGTTGTCTTATCAACCGAGTGACACTGCTGGACTCTAGAGAGGATAGAACCTAAGGTATGCATCCTGTACTATGCGATGCACAGAAGATATGGCCAGACGAAGTAATAAATCAGATCTCGGGTCTAATTTATCTTGAATGAAAATGCGAAAGCAGCATCTTTCTACTTGAGTGACCAAAACCAAGTCATCTTCCCAACCAACTCCAGAGACATAAGGTAGAAGGTCCCTTTAGCGGCCCTGTAGAGCACCCTTTCTGCCACTTTAAACGTGGCAACGGAGGAGGAGGATAAAGTTAAAGACCAACCGCGCGAAGATCATGATCCCCCGGAACAGAACGGCAGGTATCGACAAGAATGTATTATCGCCCAACCAGCCCCTTAATATCTCCAGGACGCGGTAAGGCAAGATACATACACGCATTGGACTCCATCCCATTCCATGTGGAATCCCCATCTAGCACCCATCCCCACCTAACCTTAGCTCCTCCCCTTAAGCAATCCCAATAGCCAGGCAACAACCGGTTTCCGCTCCCTCGACGTCGTCAGCACCCTCAGATATTCCGTCGCATCCATCCCCAGCTGCGGGAACGTGACCCCTTGGACGTGTCGCACAAAGGTGTCGCCCGTCTTGGCATAGATCACCTGCTGGATCCCCGCGATCTCATTCAGGATCTGCCTCGACTGTGCGTCGCTGTTGGGCCTGAATCCGGGGTCCTGCAGGACACTCCAGCACAGCCCATGGAACTGGTCGATCATGAAGCGGTCGAACCCGGGGATGGCCGGGGCCGGGGCGCCCGTCGTGGTCGGGTTCTCGCCGATGGTGGCGACGTCCGGGCCGCCCCACTGCGAGGCCATCCGGCTGAGGACGTTGAAGGCGGTGCGGCTCGGCACGAGGTTGCCGTGGGTGAGGGTCTTGGCGATGTTGATGATAGAGGAAACGAGGGATTCGAAGATGCCTTGGTTGGAGGCGCTGACGAGGACGCCGCCCAGGTCGTTGACGAGTATGACTTGGACGAAGGAGACGTATTCGCGGCGCAGCTCCTGCAGCTGGATCTCGTCGTCGGTGCCGCTGATCGGCTCCGACAGGCCGCTGAATACCCGCTCGAGGAGAGGGGTCAGGAGGAGGTCGAGGATATTGTAAATCTCGCCCTTAAAGTTGTAGACAACTTGCTCCAACAGCCGGAGGAACATGGCCATTTCGTCTTTGCTAGAGCTACGAGACAGCAGCCCTTCGATCCATTGGGGCAGCTGCGGGAGGACGGCAGCCCCGAGAACACCAAGGAGCCGGGAGAAGGCCGAGCGGCATGCGGTCCGGATGTCGTCGCTGGTGTTGAGCTGGTTGAGAGCAATCAGGATAGCCTCCGAGGCCCTCGAGAACTCGTTAGCTACAGCCTCGTGCGGTTGTGGCCGCTTGTTGGGCTGCCCGGCAGTTGTCTCCGCAAAGCCGTTTGCCAGCGTGCCCAGAGCCATGATAATATGGTGCACCTGGAGGACGGCCTGCACATCCCCACCCTTTGCCCGCTCCATATGCACGCTCATGTCCGAGAAGAGCGGCTCCATGACTGAGCGGGCGTACAGCGCCTGGTCCGCTGGGGGCGTGGCCGAGGTGGACGAGATACACCCGATGGCCTCGTAAAGATAGAGTTGGCTGTTGAAGACGGCATCGGCTGAGTGGTCCGACTCGTCCGAAGACATGTCATCGTCGGCATCATTGCCGGGGACCTCGGCCTTGATCGGCAGGAGGTCGCTAATGGATTCAATGACCGTCTTGGCCACGTTGCCGACCTGCGCCCTTAGCGTCTTCACAAACCGGAGAAACAGATACCAAGAACGAGTCCGGACGCGCACATGGTCGTAGTGCACGAGGCGGACAAAGTTCTCGAGGACTTGCGGGATGTAACGCTGTTGGTCCTCGAAGAAGCTGTAATATCGGGTGCAGATTTCCATATACTGAAGCACTATCGCAGGGTGAGGGTAATTCGCAATCCCTGGGAATACGTCAGCAAGGAGTTAGAACATGGTGGAGCAGCGGACTTCTTACCTGACTCAACCATCTTGCTCATCATCACGGCAAGCCGTTCAGCAGCGACGGTGTTCGGTTGACTTTTCTGAGCCAGCCCCATGTTGGGCAGTGCCAGCTCGCCAAACAGATATATCTCATGCAGTGCGAGATCAAGGTCCCTCCAATCCATCTGTGATCCCTGCTGTTCGAGAGTAGAAAACATATTCGCCACGAGATTGCTCAGAAATTCTATGCATAAATTCTCGTCGACAGATGCCACGCTCTTCTGGAGATTTTGGAGCTTTTTACGCAGGTCTTGAAAATAGGCCTCGTCCATCTGTTCGTCTTCATTGCCCCAGTTAGACGTCTCATCGTACCTCATCTTCAGCACGATGGCGTTCAAGATCGGGGGAAGCATCTCAGAGTAGGTGGAAGGCAGGGGGCCCACCCTCCGGAGGAAGGTTAACAAATCGGTAAGTGATGGAATGACTGTCGAGCAGACCTCGTCGAACTCGTCCGAGAATAGCCGGAGCTGGGATGGCAGGAAATCCCTGAGCAACTGCTCGGCCTTTGCCCTTGTATCGGTATCGACCTTGCTGTCTTCCAGGACACGAACCACGTCGGCCACGATGGTGTTGACTAGCTTCGCAACGGCTTCGGCAAGATCGGTATCGTACCGGGGCGTCCCCTTCCACTCGTGCAGAGGCGGGCTTGCCAGCAGCTGCGTGACAATTTCCCGGAGGTTGAGGAACGAGATCATCTCAACCTTGTCGCTGGCCTTCATCTTCTTGGCCACGATCTCGGTGAAGGTGTCCACAGCCGCATCCCTGACCTTGTCCTCACCGCCAGTCGCATTCGTCCTCCCGACGAGGGGCAGCAGGAGATTGAGCATGTCCTGGTTGATGACAAGGTGGATATCGATCCAGCTCACCCATTTACCAATGATCTTCAGCGTCGATTCGACCACAGAATCGTTTTGGCTGCTGAACCGAGCCAGCAGATCCCTCCAAGACTGGGCAATCTTCCTCATGTCCCGCTCACGCACCAGGTCTTTGAGATCACTGTTTCGCTTGGCCTCGCTGTCTGGCCGACTCAGCATGAGATCAGCGATCTCATCGTGGATTGAGCTCAGGATGCGCAAGTACATGACCACGCCGGGGAGGTTGTTTTCCTTTTGGGCGAGGACCAGGAAATCGTCGACGAAGCTTTCCCAGCCCTCCTTGTACAAGAAGACAAAAAGGTAAGTTAGTGTTTGTGTGAGTTTGTTCTGAATATGTGGCGGGTCGATGGGTTCTTGAGCGTCGCCGCTGTAGATGCGCCCGATGTAGTCGAGCAAAGACTGTTTGAGAAAGCCGAGACCGGCAGCGTCAACGGCTTGCGAGTGGACAGCATTGTTGACTATCTCCAGACAGACCAGACGCACTACCTCGGATGCTCGGGGCGTTCGGGTGAAGAGTGTGGTGCAGACCTGCCAGGCCTGGGGATCGGTGCGCAGCTGGTTGAGGAACTCGAAGGCCTGGCCCTTGAGGGCCTGGTTCGACGTAGGGTTCCAGGCGATCTCGATCGCATTCTCGATCTGCATGCGACCCGGGGTAGTTAGTAAGAGTGTGGCAGGAAACAGCAGATGGCGGCGAATCCTGGAATCAGGCACCGCAACTCTAATCCCTTGCAATAGCGGGGCTGCTCACCTGCGTGTCCATCGCCGGACGATAACGTATGTTGCGTGGTGGGCTCGATGCCAGCAGCACGCGGAATCCTTGTTTGCAAAGCTACTATATCCCGAGCAGCTGTGCAGTGAGAGACGTATTCGGCATTCTCATGTACGGCAGATGCAGCGCCCAACGCACATGGCGCGACCCCTCAGTTGGCCTCTGTTGTCTGCGGTCTCACAGCAAGAGAAGGGATATATCTATGTCAGCGATAAGACTGGATTTGCCAGAGGGCGATGCGGTTGGTAGTCCAACGGTTGAGCGAGCGGGTGAAGAGGCAGCAACTGCTAGCGTTGAGGCAAAATCTGTCCCGAGAATTACGTCGAAACAAAGCTTGGTGGAATGCTGTGCTGCAGATTGGGTTGGTGGGGCAGCGAAATCACAAAAGGTGAACTTGCCTGATGAATCCCGATGGTGGGGTACTTAATTGGTGAAGGAGTCGTGCACGTGCCTTCTGGGCACGGTTTACTGTGTATAAAAGAACGTGGAAGGTAACCTTGAAACAAAGGCATCCAAAACAGCAAAGCGCCAGTTGCATGAAAGCCGAAGCAATCTCTAAGCTTCTGTACATGTACAGTACATTCATAACCGAGCAAGACAATACTAGAACTTGAACATGGTATAGACACCATAAATTCCCGAGTAAGCCTGAACGCCAGACCCCTAGCCTCCTCGCAGTTACCTTCATGTCGCCAGGGCAAGCCCTAGCCGCCTTTCAACCGGTCTTCTTTTTCTTCTTCGGCCGCTCCTCCTCTTCCTCCGGCTCATCCATGTCCTCATCCTCATCTTCGTCGTCGACCTCATTGTCGACATCGCTCTCGGCGCTGCCAGACCCGTCGCTCTCGTGATTGCTGTCGTACTCCTCGGCAACGTCACTCTCGGACTCGGCCTGGAAGTCCTCATCAACGCTCTCCTCGTCCTCGTCAGCTGACCCGCGGTCCGCCTTGGCCCCGACAACCTCCTCGTCCGAGGTAGCCATGTCCTCATCCCTCATAGCCGCGGCCAGAAGTTTCGAATCCTCGTCGATCTCGTTCTTGACCCGCAGCCCCTTGAGTTTGAAGAAATCCTCCAACGCCTTCAGATCTTCACGGTTAATGTTGCTGAATTGCGAGGAGCCTGCGCCATTCTTCATGTGCACTGTGATATCAAAGGTCGAGAGGGCCGAGACAGCGCCTCCAACACGAGAGAACGTGACGGACTGTGTTTGTTCGTACGAAATATACGTCGCTGGCTTCGGCACAAACATGAAGGCCTTTTCCAAGCAGTAAAGGAAGCCTTCGCTCGCCTTGATCGAGCACTTGATGCCGAATTGTTGGCGGTGTCTGCACAAAGTCAGTATCTGCCCAAGTGGTTATTTGACGCAAACCCGAAGAGGGATGACCCACGTTGTAAAGTCCTTTGCAGGCGCCGTAATCCTCTTGTTGGCCAGGCCCTTAAAGATGTACGCTACGACCTGGTGTAGCGGTTGCTCGTAGTGGGCCTGCAATCTGTCCTTGTATTTGCCGTTGAGCTCCTCCTCCGACAGATTGAGATCCAGCGTGACCTCCTCATCCTGCTTGAACTGCATGACGATGAACGGATATCGCGTCTGGCCCTGTCGGAGGGGCGGATCGAGCCCGATGCAGAGCATAAAGTGGAGATCGTCTGGCTTCGGCAGGACCATGAATTTCTTGATCGCCTCGTACTGAATTTTGTAGTCGTACGTCTTGCCCCTGAGGCGGAATGACGCGTCGTACATGTCGATATCGAACCGGCCTCTTGGAGTGAGATGCAAGACATCCAAGAACGTGGCGATCGTATCGCCCGCCGTCTCTCCGATCTCTGCCTTCTCGATGAGCGTATCGTAGAAAAGTGTGACCGCGTTCTTCTCTTCCTCGTCCGCATCGCTGCTAGCCTCGCCACCTTCGGCTTCCTTCCTCGTTGTCGTGCCCGGAATGTAGAATCTCATCTCGACAAGCTGATCCTTCCCGGCCGATGCTTTCTTGCCCTTGCCAGGTGTCGCGCCATTCTGGCCGCTCGCCTTGCCACCTTCACCAACGGCGAACTCAACCGCGATTTCGTTGCGGCCAGCAAGGTTGGTGTTGGAGATTTCCGAATAGGGGATCTCGAATGCGGGTCGATTCTGCACGTTGAACGATAGCTCGGCCTTGCCAAACTCGGCCTTGCCCCAGTTCCAGCCACGCAAGGAATGCTCTTTGTTTTCCAAGTTGGTGCTGTACCAGTTCTTGAAGATTTTCACCAAGCGCTCATAGTCCTGCTCCAAAGTTAGCTGCTGTCCTGTTGCGTTCGCTAATGCCATCCATACCTCTTGCTGAAAACCATCGAGCTGGACGACGCCCGAGTTCCTCTGCAGAATTTTCACCTCGTAGCCTCTGGCCGCTCTGCTCCAATGTGCGCCACCAATGTTGCTCGAGTCGAGGGTGAAGGTATCGCCGCCGCCCGCGGGCTTCCAGCCCAGGCCATTCTCCGCAAACCTGCACTTGCCATGGTCGCGAGACAAGTCCAGGTAGATATTGTCAAAACTCTCACTGTCTCCGCGTTAGTTGCGAGTCGATGAGGGTAATGAGCTGTAAGGGCGACAGAAAAAAACAGCGACGGCCGACTTCGCCCGAACATTGTTTGCCGATAAAAGAACACAAGGCGGACTTACATAGCTGCCATACTGTCGCAGTTATTCTAACGCTGCTGGACTGCGGATTTGCCGATGGACGACCCGGAGACTGAAAGTTGGGAGTTGTCTCGAGAAATTCGCCTCAGGTGCGCGTGAAGACGCGACTACAGCTTAAACTGAAATGCTTGGCATCAATGTGGGGGCTGTGGCAATCGGGAAAAGAACTGGAAGCAGAATGGAGCTCGGGCCACCCAACCAGGCTGCGGGTGCCACCATGCCACTTGGTAAGGCTGAAACTTACTGTGGTACGGGGAACGTTACCGTACTACGATACATCCAATGTCATCAAGACGGAGTTCCTGCAGCCCCCGGTATGAGTACAGCTCCGTTTCAATATCAGAAGGAAATGGGCACGTTAGAAAGAGCGATTTACTGCCTGGGCTCCTCGCTGCCGAGACAAGTCGTTGATGCAGCTGCTAGGCAGAGGGATGTCACTGTCATTGCTTTACTGGCGAGCATGTATCTCCCTGAGTGGACTGACATCCATGTGTTCCTCGGCGCTACTAGTAGCAGCTGCCTACCACTCTAAGGTATGTATCCATGTTCTTACCACAGTAACCTGCAGGATGGTGCAGAGAGGAGGTTTGGAGCCTGCCTGCCTAGGACAAGTTGGAAGTGATGGGCCAACGGGAGGCTCCCATTCATCCGTATGTGGGGTTGGCCACCGAGCACTGATGTAAGTGACAACAGAGCTGCATGCTGCATTGATGATCATAAACGACGGGAACACTTGGTTGCTTCCAACCGCAATTATACAGTGAAGATATCTGGTGCCGACTTACATTGCACCACCTTCTGCGAAGAGGAGTTCCGTTGAGAAG
Source organism: Achaetomium macrosporum (assembly GCA_033296875.1). Classification (NCBI taxonomy): domain Eukaryota; kingdom Fungi; phylum Ascomycota; class Sordariomycetes; order Sordariales; family Chaetomiaceae; genus Achaetomium; species Achaetomium macrosporum. The sequence goes on along the minus strand of MU860008.1, from coordinate 175,952 downwards.
CCTTTTGGTCAGTTCCTTGTATGACCGGGACGCAGTTGTTCAACCAACTTGCCAGTTCCTTGCCTTCATATCTGAAGACGGAAAGCGCAGCAACTGAAATCTGCCAATAAACGTCACGTCGAAAACCAACAACTTTCCCTTTCAACTCCCTCATCAGGCCACCAACCGCAAATCCTTCTTACCGACAAGCGCAGGGCGCGTTTCCTCCGCGAAACCATGAACATCGAGCGTATCCTCAGGGGCGGTTGCACTTGCGGGCGTAACCGTTACATCATCCAATTCCCCAGAGACACGGATACAGCAGCCCAGGTCACCCAGGTGCTGTTCCATTCACATCCATCACGGCGTAAGAGTTCCCCGTTAATTCGACTCAGGACAACCCTGACCACTTCAACCACGCCTTACCTTTGCTTTCCATGCTTACTTACGTACTTACACCCTCTTCCTTAGGCTCATCCCAAGCGACAGCAACCCCCTACCTCCGCGTGCCCCTCCCCTGGTACTACAGCACGACCTTGCCTCTCTTCCCGGACGAGACCAACTCCCAGATCCACCGGGTATATGTGCCGCCGCACGCGCAGCACACGATGCGCCACTTCTGTGGCTTCTGCGGCACCCCGCTGTCCTTCTGGTCTGAGGAGCCGCGCACCGAGGCCGACTTCATCCACCTCGCGCTGGGCAGTCTGTCGCCGCGGAGTTTAGCGGATTTGGAGGCTGAGTGGGAGGCGGATTTGGAGGATCTGGGGTTCTTGCCCGGGTTCGATAATGATAATGATGATGACGTGAGGGAGGAGAAGAGTAGCGGGAAGGAGGTCAGAGTGGGAAATGAGAACCAGGGGGAGGAGAGGATGAGGGAGACTGTTGTGGCGAGGGCGCAGGGGACGGTCTCGGCACCGTTGGATAAGTCTGAGATGAGGGACGCTCCGCCAGGGCTGGATACGCACACCGGGGGCGTCAAACTGGGTACGTTCCGGACGTCTATGGGTTGGGGCTCGGACCGGTCGGGTGCGGTGAGAGTGGAGTGGGAGGTCGTTGAGTGGTCTGACGATGATACCGCGGAAAACCCGCTGAAGCGGAAGCTTAATGAGGTCGAGGGCGCTGCTGGGTTTGGCGATATGAAAGGGGCGGAACACTAAGGTAATGTGTATCCGCTTGGGAGTTAATCAGGTCCTCGCTGGAGTCCGGTGTTATCATCTGCCTCTCCCTCTAGTCTATCCTTGGGTCGGTTCTGGAAGCACCCACACTAAAATGCATGAGTATGGTTCCTGGAAGTGTCTAAGTTGGATCTTCCCAAGTCCCAAATAGATGGCAATTATGAAAATGCGATTGGCATGCTTGTGGATGATAGTGTAGACCTTGCACTGCTGGCTGTTGAGCATGTATGGGAGACACTTCGGTCTGGCGCCCTTACAAGCTGCTAGCCCATGAACTTCTGTGGGCTTGGAAGGAGGGAATCCGGCCACTCGTCATCGGATCAGTTAGACGTGGCTTTTGGCATGTTTAATCTCTCCTCTTTCCCAAGTCTTGCAGATGTAAGCAATACCGTTGCCTTAGTAGTGCTGGGCTTACCGCTGCATCGACCCCGCCGGCCCATAGACCGCATGTCCAGGTCGAGTAGGGTTCATCTAGCCGGGCGCTAGGGCCTGTCCGAAACGAGGCGGCAGAGTGCCGCACTCACAGCTACCGAGGAAGAGCAGCCCGACCTGCACGACCTCTGGAGTATTGCCTGATTTGCTAACGAAAATGTCTGGAGGCCATGCGACATGCACCAACGATGCTTAGTAGAGGGCTGGTGAGACATCACGTCGCTCTACACGGCGATATAATCTCAGCGGCGGATATCCGAAGGCGGCAACGCTGAGAACTGTTGTTAACCGGAGACGCGCGGTTAGCCTGGGTGGAAGTGGAAGCGAAACGTTAACATATTGCGAGGCGGCAATTACCGACTCGGTTGCCACGGCCGCAGTGATACAGCTCTCAACCTAACTCTCGTACACAACATGGCTGGGAGACAATCAATGACCGTGCCTCCGGGATAGGCGGCCGGGTATGCCGATGTTGATAAGGATCCGAACTCTTGCCCTCTCTGGACAGACGGGATGGTCTGCCGAACCGTGATCAAAGCCCATTTAATCCGTGGCGAGCGAGGCTCGTGAATCGCTAGGTCTCCCGTGGTTTAACCGTTAGAAAGGAGACGGCAAGTGCTCGTCTGCCCGGAGTTTTGCCGGAGGGGCGGTCAAGTGTTTTGTCCTGCCTCGAACGTGCCGCGATATGGCCGGCGGTTGAAGATGCTGATCTCGGCGCGGGCGGTGTCGTGCCGTGGTTCGCTACGGCAACGTCTTCCCGTGACCACGTCCTTCTCTAGCGCCGCACCAGCTTCTGCCGAAGTTTACCCAGCCGGGGCACCCGCTTGTTTCTGTCCGGGCCGCGCTTCCGGAGAAAGCTGCCAAGGTGGAGAGGATGAACTGAGCGGGTTGCGGGAGCGTTTCGGGGGTTTTGAGGGCGGATTTGTCTGTCTCCAAACACCGGCAGAGGAGAGGTTGCTTGCTGGAGACATTGCGGCTCTCAGCCAAAAGAGCCTCCCTTATGTACGGTACCTGGGCAAGCTGGGTTACCATCCTTTTCCAGAACGTGGCTTTCGGGTTCTGTCTGCTCTTTCTGTGGCCCGGGCCAGGGCTTTTACCTACTGTGTAAGTGTGGTACTCCGTAGGTAGGTTATCTTCCGTTGTGGGTGGGTGGGCCCACCGCTTCCGCGGAGCCTGACAAGGGGCACCGTGAAGACCACTCACCGTCTTCCACTCCTGGGTCCCTTCCCCAGGGCCTCACTCGCCCCGCGGTGGGGGTTCTTCAACCCCAGATACCCAGACACACCCCCGGCCATGTTCCACTCGTGTGCAATTGCTGCCCGCATATCTCAGGCTATGCCTAGCTTTTCCCGGTGTTGGCGGTCCGAAACACGCGGGAGAATGGAGGGATAATGGCGAGGAACAGCGTGATGGATCCTGTAAATATATAAGGTAGGGCAGAGTCATCCCTTTTCGTTTCGCCTGTCCTCGCCGTTTGAGTCCCTTCTCTGTCTCGACGCTTCGCCCCTATCAGACCTCTCTCTACACCCAGACAGCTGTCCACCATGTCTCTTCCCAAGGGCTTCAAGTGGGGTTTCGCCACTGCAGCGTGAGTTTAGCCGCATCCCGGCGCAGACGGGGAGGCATAGTTTGACTGACGCCGTCTCTCCAGGTACCAGATTGAGGGCTCTGCCACCGAGGATGGCCGTGGGCCGTCTATCTGGGACACCTTCTGCGCCATTCCCGGCAAGATCGCGGACGGCAGCTCCGGTGCCGTGGCCTGCGACTCGTATAAGAGGACCAAGGAGGACATTGACTTGCTCAAGTCCCTCGGTGCCACCGCCTACCGTTTCTCGATATCATGGTCGCGCATCATCCCGCTCGGCGGGCGCAACGACCCCATCAACCAGAAGGGCATCGACCACTATGTCAAGTTCGTAGACGACCTCATCGAGGCCGGCATCGAGCCCTTCATCACCCTCTTCCACTGGGACCTGCCCGATGCGCTAGACAAGCGCTACGGCGGCTTCCTCAACAAGGAGGAATTCTCGGCCGACTTTGAGAACTACGCCCGCGTCATGTTCAAGGCCATCCCCAAGTGCAAGCACTGGATCACCTTCAACGAGCCGTGGTGCTCGTCCATCCTGGGCTACAACTCCGGCTACTTCGCTCCCGGCCACACGTCGGACCGCAGCAAGTCGCCCGTCGGCGACAGCGCCCGCGAGCCCTGGATCGTCGGCCACAACATCCTCATTGCCCATGGCAAGGCTGTCAAGGCCTACCGCGAGGAGTTCAAGCCCACGCAGGGGGGCGAAATCGGCATCACCCTGAACGGTGACGCTACCCTGCCCTGGGACCCGGAGGACCCCCTCGACGTCGAGGCTTGCGACCGCAAGATCGAGTTCGCCATCTCGTGGTTCGCCGACCCCATCTACTTTGGCCACTACCCGGAGTCGATGCGCAAGCAGCTGGGCGACCGGCTGCCGACCTTCACCCCGGAGGAGGTCGCGCTCGTCAAGGGCTCCAACGACTTCTACGGCATGAACCACTACACGGCCAACTACATCAAGCACAAGAAGGGCGTCCCGCCCGAGGACGACTTCCTGGGCAACCTCGAGACGCTCTTCTACAACAAGCACGGCGACTGCATCGGGCCCGAGACGCAGTCCTTCTGGCTGCGCCCGCACCCGCAAGGGTTCCGGGACCTGCTCAACTGGCTCAGCAAGCGGTACGGCTACCCCAAGATCTACGTGACAGAGAACGGCACGTCGCTCAAGGGCGAGAACGACATGGCGCTCGAGCAGATCCTCGAGGACGACTTCCGCGTCAAGTACTTCAACGACTACGTCCGTGCCATGGCCCAGGCCCACGAGGAGGACGGCGTCAACGTCCAGGGCTACATGGCCTGGTCGCTCATGGACAACTTTGAGTGGGCCGAGGGCTATGAGACGCGCTTCGGCGTGACGTATGTCGACTACGCCAACGACCAGAAGCGCTACCCCAAGAAGAGCGCCAGGAGTCTCAAGCCGCTGTTTGACAGCCTGATCAAGAAGGATTAGGTCTGGTTTGGGGCGGCTGCTGGGAGTTATCTGGGTTTTATTGGTGCCATTGTTTGGATCTGCTTTATGCTGGTCGTGATTTCTTTTGTATCAAGGGAAGTTCTAGCTGATGATATCACGTTATGATAGTTATGATCGAGCGATGAAAGTTAATGGTCGAGCGTTTCTCATCGTCAATATCTGATGACTGTTCGGTCCCTGCACCTTTGCAAGATGTAATTGTCCGGGTGTCTGTCGTTTTTGTGTTCGTTTCTGTTCAACAGGCACCCGAATCGGAAGAAAGGAAACTGCCCAATTGGGATGGGACCGCCCTCAACCGACTTCCGAGCCGTGAAAGTGTGGGGACCCGGGCTCGAGTGTGGGGGAAATCGACGCTTATCTTTTCCAGGCAAAGCCCCCACAAGCGGGCCAGTCGCATTGTGCGGGGTGCCGGCCAAGACCCGATGAGTGAAGCGGCCTTGTGTCGTGCAAGGGGATGTCTCAGAAAGCTCGAGATTTCTCGCAACGCGAAAGTCTCTACAGTTTGGATGTGCTTCAAGAACTCTTATTCTCTATATATGTATTGCACTAGCATCTCCAAGGGGTCCACCTAGTGTAGGTTTCCGAACTGTGGCCATTGACTTTACAGCACAGCGGATGTGTTTGCATCATCCTTGCTGCCCGATGCGGTTAGCGGCTACGCAGCTCGAGTCGCTGACTTGATGAGCAGGAACGAATGCGGAGAATCCCGGATCCCGTCGATGACGGCGCGCGGCTTAAGCCGAGGAACTTGGAGATGGAGCTCCGAACTGACACCTCGCAGCTCGCTATCACCCTCGCCATGGTGGATTCCAGGACGGAATACTAGAGAATATATACCTTGTGTCTCACTCCTGCTGCTTCCGTCCGAGTCAGCTCGGAGTGATTTCGACATTCCCCTCGCCGATCTCTCCCTTCGTCCTCAGTGTTCTCTTCGGCCTACCTAACAACGGCTTTGGTCGGCTCCAGACGCCAGCCCCTGTTTGCGCAACAAGCTCCCTCAAGCTGTGACACCGCCTCTCTGTATTCCCAACCCAGCTCACCCTTCCAGCTGTAATACACGCTGGAAGCATCACCCACTTACCCTCCCCGCACCCTTCCGCTTCACCATGTCTAGCCCTCCATCCCGCCTGCGCAACATCCTTAGCCACCTCCTCCTCCCCCAGCACCACTCCTCCCCCGACCACCCCTCTCACGATGGAGGAGGAAGACCACCACAACCACTACCCCACCTCGCGCAGCTCTCCCCGACCTTCTTCCTGGAGCGCGCCGCCGCCATCGAGCCCCACGCCGAGGCCGTCTACCACCTGACCGCCAACGGCCGCGTGCTGCGCCGCTCCTACATGGAGCTGGCCGACCGCGCGCGCGGGCTGGCCTACTACCTGCGCAAGAAGGGGCGGAAGCGGGTGGGCATCCTGGCGCCGAACACGCCCGCTTTTCTGGAGAGTATCTACGGCGTCGTGGCGGCGGGGGCCGTCATGGTGCCGGTGAATTACCGGCTGAAGCAGGAGGACGTGGCGTATATCCTCGCGTTTGCCGAGGTAGATGCCGTGATTGTGGATCGGGAGTTTGAAGGGCTGCTTGAGGGGTTTAGGGGGAGATATCCGGAGGTGGAGGTCATTGTTGATTTGGATACGGGTGGTGCTACCGAGGGCGCGCTGTGCGGGCCGTATGACGAGGCGGTTCTTGAGGGCTTGAAGTATGATCGGGAGACGGGGGCCAAGGGGTGGGGGGATCTGGTGTCGCGGACGGTGGCGGACGAGGACGACATGATCGCCATCCCGTTTACCTCGGGCACGACGTCGAAACCCAAGGGCGTGATCTACACGCATCGTGGCGCCTACCTTGCTGCCTTGGCCAACGTTGTTGAGTCGGGGCTGAATGTGCCAGACGGCAGGTGTAAATACCTCTGGACATTGCCAATGTAAGCGAGCGTCATGCGATGCGCTGCCTGAGCGTTCCGAGGCTGATCAGTGGCCCAGGTTCCACGCCGTAGGTTGGACATTCCCGTGGTCCGTCTGCGCGGTCCGCGGCACGCACGTGTGCCTGCGAAAGATCGACTACCCCCTGATCTGGAAGCTGCTCAAGCAGGAGGGCATCACGCACTTCAACGCGGCGCCCACGGTCAACACGCTGCTGTGCGCCCACAAAGACGCCGAGGTGCTCCCGCGCCCCGTTCGGGTGACGGTAGCTGCCAGCCCGCCGACTGCCCACCTGTTCGAGCAAATGATGAATCTCAACCTCCTCCCAGTGCACGTGTACGGCATGACCGAGACGTACGGGCCCATCACGCGAGGCTACGTGCTTCCCGAGTGGGATGCCCTCCCCAGGCACGAGAAGTACGCCAATATGGCTCGACAGGGCCACGGGTTCCTGACCAGCTTGCCCATCCGAGTGATCAAGCCCGACGAGCCCGAGGGCGTGGTCGTCGACGTGGCCAAGGACGGCAAGGAGATTGGCGAGATTGTGTTCTCGGGGAATATCTGCTGTAAGGGTTACTACAAGGACCCGGAGGCCACACGAAAGCTCTTTGCCGGCGGCGTGCTGCACTCGGGAGACCTGGCCGTATGGCACCCGGGCGGGAGCATCCAAATACAGGACCGTGCAAAAGACATCATCATATCCGGTATGTTCTCCGTCCCCCTTCATACCCTGCCGCTCCCACTAACCCATATCTTCTTCTACTTTCCTGTCCCTCTAGGAGGCGAAAATATCTCCTCGGTAGCCCTCGAATCCATGCTGGTCGAGCACCCGGACATCCTCGAGGCGGGCGTCGTGGCCGTGCCGGACTCGCACTGGGGCGAGCGGCCCAAGGCGTACCTGACGGTCAAGGAGGGCAAGGAAGACAGCCTGAGGGGACAGGACGTGATCGACTGGGCCAAGCACCAGAGCGCCATCAGCAAGTTCATGGTGCCGCGCGAGGCCGAGATCGTCCGGGAACTGCCCAAGACGAGCACGGGCAAGATCAAGAAGGTATGTCAAATTCGCGCTGTTTATTGCCGTATCTGGCTGTCTCGGGAGTCATTGTGCTCCTGAGACAGCACTTTTGCTCCTGAATTGCTCCCGAGACATCCCGATTAGGGAAAAAATGGCTGACATTGTTGGTCAGAACGTGCTGCGGGAGTGGGCGAAGAAGGGCACGCCGAGGGAGGTTAAGGTCGGGGGGGAGTAAGAGGAAGCTTGAGAGGGAGAGAGGAGGAGGGGTTAGGCACGGGGAGTTTGTGATGCTTTGGTGCTACACATTAGTGCCGTTCTCGGCGGCTGGGAGAGGGAAAAATCCGCTCTCTTTGGGTAGCAAGCAGGCCGTGAATTCTGGCTGGGCGGCTCCAGTGTCGATATCCACCCGCTGTGCTAGTCATCGCTGGGGTAGTATAACAGAAGTCAAAAAGCTGTATAATACGAGCCTCGAGACTATATTGCTGTTTCGTGCCAAATATAATGAGAAGGAATCAGATATCTATGCGAAATAATGAATCTTGCCGCGAAACGAGAAAGTGGGCTGATATTGAATCCTCGGCTGAACTGGGAGGGACGGGATTCTCTTCGGGTGCAGCAAGTCGAGGAGAAATACGAGAAGAATCACACTCGTGTAGTTTCGCGCCCCTAACATAGAGAAAACGAGAAGAATAGACTTGGAAAAAGAAAAGCGTATAACAGGTTGGTGAGGTGGGAGGGGCGAAGGGAAAAGGGGTAAAAATACGAAAAAGCCGAGCAAAAGTGTAGCAAGTCGAGAAGTAAAAGAAGAGCCACACTCTTATAGTTTTGCACCCCTAATATAGAGAAACAGAGAAGAATCGAGGCGGAAAAAAGAAAAGCGTATAATAGGTTGGGGCTGGGAGGGAGGAAAGGGGCTACAAAACAAGAATAAAAAACTGAACAAAAGTTCAAGCCTAGCTGCGACTCGTTTCGATCGAGTGACCTCCGGGTTATGAGCCCGGCGCGCTTCCGCTGCGCCACGCAGCTTTTCTTTTTCTTGCTGTGCTTTTGGCGGTGGCAGAAAGGAACATAGTCGGCATGTCCGGGCGATGATGGTGTGAGTCAAAGTCAGGGGTAGGACAAAGCAGGGTGGGTTCCATTGCTGTGGAATGTGGATTGGACGGAGCTAGCTGTGGAGACACTCGGCCCGTTGGTGTGGGCCGGACGGGATCGTGCGTGATGTGATGCATGGCTTTCGTACACTGCATGCTGCATGCGCCCGGGCTCGGCAGAGGCACGGGGGAAACTCTTGTCTCTAGTGGTACTATGTAGTTCTCTCCGCACTCCTGGATACACACTGCTTGTATTCCAAACTCTGTCTCTATCTCCTTGTGAACCCGTGTGCCAAGAATACAATGAAAAGCAAGGACATCTCCTGTCCCAGTTGGAAGGCACCAGCAATGAGGGCTCAACCTGAAATATGCGTGTGACAACAGGCCAGGGTATATGAATTTGAACGATATATCATCAGTCATACAGGCAGACCGATTAGAGGGTATAGTGAGCAAGAACACAACACAAAAAGAAGTCTGACGAGGAACCCTTATGCGGTAACAGCAGCGGGAGGCTCGGCCGGTAACGATGCCGGGCCGTCACGAGACGCGCTCGGAGTAGTGGGTGAAGCAGGGGCGAGCTCAGGGTCGGGGATTTGTATGTCGAGCTGCAGCAGTTAGCGAAAGGCCTAACAATGAGCATTCAACCGACCCGAGACATACCGTCATATACCCAGTCCGCCGCAGGGGCACAATCTTCGGCGGAATGACGCCCTCTTCAGAACCGACTGTCTTCTCCATTTCGGCATTCCACTGCTCAATCCACTTCTCGAGATTTCGGAGGCGTGTCTTGGCGGCTGTGAAGCCAAGGTCGTCCCAGAGCCAACCAGTTGCCAGACCGAGCACGTTGTCCACGATGTTCCTCCAGTTGTACGGACTGAAGATCGGAACAAGCTCGCTATTCAGCTTGTCGATGATGCGGCGGAACTCCTGCTCCGTCACCCCTGCTGGGTCCAAGATGTCGGGATAGAGATTCGAGAAGGTTGGCGCGAGGTCGCCTTCCAGCAGCCAATCCCGGCGGACCCTGATGATTCGAGTCGTGGTATACTCGGGAGAATCCACGGGAACGTGCGGGTTCAGGTGCGGGTAGCAGGGATGTTGCGGACCCCATTCATCTCCATTGTCTGGTGGCTGGTCCGGATCTCCCATGATCGATGAGTTGCTTGATGATATGGCAGACCCAATGCCCGATATCTGGGACGCCGTGGAATGGCGCTGATTGACGACATCCGGCCCACGTTCCAGGTCCGGGGCATAAGTATCCCCGGCATCCTCGGGGGGCGCCATGACTGCTTTGCCTTTTCCCTTGTCCTCCTTCTGGCTCGATCGGGGCCTGAAGCTGAGCCCGACGGACCCCTGCAGTCTCGTGAAACTCGGTCCCCTGCTTCTGAGTCTCCGAGGCTCAGGAACCACTAGATGGGCAGGCTGCCGATTGGTGGACGGGCCGGCTTCTACTTCCTCGGTTGGCGAGGGCGTCGCACCGGCGCGCTTCCCGTCGTATGAATGGCGAACGGAGGGCGGCAGGCTGATGCGCTGCTCGGCTCCAGCGTGGCGATCGAGGTGGAGAGAAGCCCGGTTAAAGATCGGGGAGCGAACTTGGTCTTGTTCCGGGAGTGTCAGAAGCGGGTAGTCGCCAGCAGCGCTGCCAATGGGTTCGGACGGGTCACCGGTGACGTTGAGCGTAGGCCGGGATAGCGGGATGGGTGGAGGCGGCGGTGTGGACTGACGCCGGGGCCTGCCGGCTGCTGCTGGCGGTGCGAGATCCCTCGGAGTCGAGTTGGTGGGGTTCCAAAGACGCGACGGATCGAGGCGTCGCAGAGGAAGCTGCGCAGCGGCGCGGCGGGTGCGGAAGGGCGATTGCGGGAACGAGTCCGGGGCGGCGCCGCCGAGGCCCCTTCGTGTTGGACCGCTTCTGTGCGACGGCTGCGTAACAGCGGCTATAGCGGGCGTGAGAGTGGGAGGGTTGACAGTTTGCTGCGACGGCGACGGCAGGCTCGGGTGTGCTGCAGACGACGATGCAGCTTCGGCCGCTGCATTGAAAGGAGGCGCTTTGTCAGGGGACCGGGGTTGAGCCGCTGCTGCCGTGGTGGAAGCCGTGGGGACGACCTGCTAGCGGCGGCCGCCGAAACGGCCTCCGAGATGGTGGAGGTATGCCGCCCCTTCTTCTTAAAGCGAGAAGTCTTAGTCGACCGCACCAATGCCCTTCTCCACCCCGTCGCGCAATCTTAAAATCACCCTGGCATGCGAATGGCTCTTTGAACGGGTCCAATCGAAAGATGCAGGCTCAAATAGGCTTCGGCAAAGATAATGCAGATGCTTGGCGGGTTAGATGCAATGATTGGATTGGAGAGCTGCTGCCAGACTTTTGCCAGTATGCAGGTGCGAGCTTGATTGGGATGGGACTGTGGAAGCCTGGAGATGATGGATGGCGAAACTGCGACTCGAGATTGGCGGAGTCTTGAACGGTTGCATGTGCCGAGTCCGAGCTACTATTTTCCCGTCTGGCGCCAGCCGGCGTTACATACCTCGAGAGGCTCAACCATGTATTAATAAAGTAAAAACCGGCCCATGCTGCACATCAGCGGGTGCATGGTCTAGTGGTATGATTTTCGCTTCGCATTGACCAAGATGCGCTTCTGTGAAAGGTCCCCGGTTCGATCCCGGGTGCATCCAACTTTTGCTCTTCGAGCCTTTCCTAAAGTTATGCTATAGTTCCGCCGTCCATACGGATGCTGAGCTTTTTGGTTCTTTCCTTTTTGACTCGTCAGCGAGATGGCCGAGGGATCAATGCATTCAGCGGCGTGCAGCAGTCTGACTCGGGCATTCATGACTGAAACGTAGGTGAATTCCGGGCTGAAGCCAGGTACCTCTAGCCATTCCCTGCTCGAGGATACACGTCATTACTGCAGCCCCCTGCAAGTTACACAGCAGCGCTACAGCTCAGATTGGAAGCTCCAATACATTGTTACCGGACTTGGCACGGAGACTGCCGATCGGAAAGGGCATCCAGCCAACCAGCCTTGGTCATTCCCTCGCCACGCGGGGAAGCTACGATGACGGGCACTTCAACTTAAGCTTCGAGGCTTCAGCCGAATCAGCGATTAACTGCCCGTCTTGTCCCTAGTACACCAGCCATGGATGTAGCAGGATGACCAGCAACAGCCACACCAATGCGAGTTCCCGCCCAAGGCAAAAAGGAAGTGAGATAGTCGTGCCAAATACCACTCCGGCCTTAAATATTGGCTTACTTGAACTACGTCACTTGCTCGCAACCTCATCTTCTGGTTCAAACGCATAGCCTACTCGGCGCATCGCAAAGGATCCGATTTAAGAGAAGCTGGAATAGAGGCACCCTAAATGTATCGACGCCATGGACCCGTCTTCAAGCCGCGACGCCGCGTCGACCGGCGTCGCCCCCGACCTTCCGGTAAAGCTCCGTCGGAGCAGCCGTAATGGCATCACGTTTACCCAGCGTGAAAGCAACCCCATCCGCCGTCGGTCCATCGTCGGTCAGTCTAGTTCCGAGATAATGCCCCAGGACCCCGCTCGTCAGCCGTCCACGATCGACGAATCCGACCCCGAGCCGATCCCGCAGAAGCGCCGCCCTCGCCGGCGCAGTTCCACGTTCTCGGCCTACAGCCTCGACGAAGTAACTCGGGACTGGCAGGAAATTACAGATCCCGCAAAGGCCGCGGATGTGCGGTTTCGGCGGCCGACGTGGAAGTCTTGGGTCCCCATCATACTCGCTTCCGTGCCCCCAATTGGTGGTCTCATCTTCAAGAACGGCGCTTCCTTCTTTAGCGATGTGGTTATGCTGATCCTTGCTGCGATCCTGCTGAAGTGGTCTGTCACGGCACCATGGTGAGTGTTGGACTCTTCCACTGCTGGCCCCTTAAGCGACGGACATTTACGCGTGTAGGGAGTGGTACCATTCCGCCCAGGAGGTCCGAGTGCTGGACGAAGCAGTCGACATCCGTAGTGAACCAAGCTCAAAGCCATCCAGCGTCTTAGGCTCGTCCAGGGCGACAAGCCCGTCCCGCACGGGCAGGCAGAAGAGCATGGAGACACGCGAGGTCGATGCCGCCCGCGCCAAACTACGATCCCACGAGAGCTGGGCGTTGCTGTCTTGCTTCCTGGCCCCCGCCGCAACCACCTACCTCCTCTGGTATGTCCGGAAGACACTAGGCAGCCCCGCCGGGAGTATCCTCTCCTCCTTCAATCTCGGGGCCTTCCTCATAGCCGCCGAGATCCCCACGGTATTACACCTGCTGAAGCTCGCGATGGACGCCACGCTGCACCTGCAGCGGGTCGTGCACGCCAACCCCTATCAGGCACCAACCGTAACGTCGGATCAGTTGGACGACGTAATCAGCCGGATCGACGAGTTGGAGGCGCGGTTGCTATCCGAGTGCAACGACCCGCAGAAGGAGCAGCAGAAGATGCAGCAGATCCGCGCGGGCCTGGTCCGGGACATCGGAGCCGCCATCCAGCCCCAGATCGACGCGCTCAACCGTGCGGTGCGTCGCTACGAGAAGAAGGCCAGTATGCAGGAGCTCGAGATGGAGGAGCGGCTGTGGGAGCTGGAGAGCCGCGTGGATGATGCCGTTGCCTTCACGTCGGTCGTCGCGAAGGCTGCCAATGCGAACCTGTGGAACTTTATTGGGAGAGGAGTTGCCGGCGCGTGGTATATTGCCACGCTTCCGCTGTCGATGACCTTGCAGATGTGGGGACTGGTGGCCTTGTCGGTGTCTCGGATTCTTGGTCGGGGCGGCGGCAGCAAGATGGCCGGGATGAATGGTTCGGGGGAGTATGGCAGGCAGCGAAGGATTACCGCGGGGACTTCGTCGACTCTGTCGATGGGACGGTGAAAGAGGAGGATTGTCATATGCATCGATGGTTTTTGTTTGTTTGAACGTAGCCGTAGATCGCAGGCCAAGGTTGATGGCTTTGCAATCAGATTAGCGTTCTTCACAATGGTTCCTGTCTGCAGCAGTTCTATGGATGGTAGCAAGAGAAGGGGGGCCTGTCACCCCAATCCTGAGCCGGATCAAAGCACAAGGCAAAACCCTGAAAATATTGAGGTCCACAAAAGTCCAAAAAGCTCACCACCAAGGCCCCCGTCGGATCTGTTGCAAGGGACGTTGGTGGCTACGAAAATCCCCCTGCCTTTTGGGGTTTTACCTCGATCGGTCGAATTGGCGAGTTTGTGGAAAAACTGGCGAATCAGTTCTGGGGCGGAATCGAACCCAGACCCTCCGGGCAGGAGAGGGTCTACGGTGTGGGAGCGTCGGGGCACCGAGTGGTGTGGCCGCTCGACCACGGCCCGTTGGGAAGTGAAGTCAATCTCGTTGCCTATATAGTGCCTGCCAGCCAGTGGTAGGGTGCAGTTGCCGGTGACCCTGACACACAACTTGGCTCAGTCTATCTGATCCCTCCCCTCATGGTACCATATCAACCTTATATTGGAAACTGACCATACTAGTCACCGGCTCATTAGTTGTAAGGCAGCAAAGCTCACAACGCCTTCTGGGACCATCTCCTCTCCCATTTGATCTGTGTTCAGGGTAGGGCCCCGTCATCCCCCCAGAGAATCACTACACATTCAGCGTGTCCGTGTCCCTTCAATGTCAAAATTCACCCGGGTCCTGCTTTTCATATATCCAAGGCGCAGTTGGGATTCGATGAGGTTGTTCCATAACGCCAGGGCGGTTTAGAACTGCCGCTGAGCGAATTGATAAGGAAGAGGGCAAGCTGATCCTCAGAGCCCATTAGATAACACGATATATCAGTCCTTTAGACACAGTCAGAGCTCTGCACACAGTCGTGTTGAAGCTGGCCTGATCGGGGTGTAAGCGGTGCTCGGAATCGGGAACGTATCGGAATGGTGTGGATCCGGACCGGGATACGGTCCACACCAGCAGGATCCTCTCCACCCATCCGGCGATGACATCACTTACCGCTGCAAGCTTCAACCTTATTCCAGGTCTCCACTTTCCTCTACTGCTTCCAATATTTCGAAAATTGAGTTGGGCGAATATGTCAATGTTCTTGGCTGCTGCTTGCTTCTGCGCGAGGCCTGAAACATCTTCTTGGAGACGATAAACGACGGGAAGAGAAGCCAGTCGCGGATTCAACGTTGTGTCTATGCTTTATGATAGGTATCGGCACCGTCGCATCCTGCAGCTTGGCATTGCCAGCGCCCCACCACACATTCAGGTACCCGTGGACGGTGGGGACGATGGTGGAGGGCAGGGGCTCGGCAATCGCGGTTTTTGAACACCGTCTCAACTTGATAACAGGACAGACACCATGTGCGATTACTGCGGACATTCCTAGCTTTTCGAGATGACACCACACTTACCGAGACACTTCACTAAGATTGCGGGCCGGTTTACGAGCGCGCCACGGCCGATCCATTGTGTTCCGCGTGTTCGGAAGTCGTTCATTTAGCCTTGCGTCAGGCTTGTCTCACCAGGTCTGTCTCACCGGAGACTTCGAGATGCAATCGCAGGCCCGTGTTACGAGTCCATCTCGTTTCCTTCGGACTCCTCGCTCCTCTGTCGTAAGCGGGGAGAGCAGAGGAGAGCCCAATGCGGCCGAGGCAGTTGGATGGGAGGACGAAAAATGCTGCAATTTCGGACCCCGTTTGCAGCAGTGAATCAGAGTGCAGCGCGCGACAGACCAGTCGAACCCCTGTCGCCAGTTTCGACGCTCACCCATACAACGCGGAACCCAGAATCCCACGTCGAGTCGTCGGCCTCGTCACCCGTTCATGAATCTCCCGCGGGGACGCTGCCGTCCACTGAAGCAATGTCCGTGGGCATGCGCAGACGATTGGAGGACTTTGACATCAGCATGACTGGACTCCGGCGGCCGAGGCTGCCGCTTGCTTTGCTTTGTACTGTCCAGTGTTCAGCGGTCTCCTAGCTAGTCCCCATGCGCGTTCGTTATATGGCTTCCCGTCATGTAGTCGTCATGTCGTACGGGCTGGCCTTGCCTTTCGTATTGGGCTCTTTTGCTCCTCCACGGCATTTTCACTGCATTTTCTCCCGTGGAGGTATCTAACTGCTCTGTCTCCGATTTATTTGATTTTCATTGCCCACATCTCCAACACGGACTAAGACAGTTTTGGTGGTCCTGAGCCTCTCTCAACACTGAACTGGAAGGCACTTCTTCCAGCCAACCGGTGCCAGTCCCCGGCTCCATGGTGAATGTGTCCCGTTATTCTTTTTTTCCCGGGATTGTCCCCCTGCTCCTCACCACGATACGATTGCTTGCTGTGGACTACGTTGGCTGAGCATGGAATCGAATGAAGGTGGCTCTTTTCTATATCTTCGAGAACACCTGCTGCCACTATGAGGCTTCCCCGGCGTCCTCTTAGACTCGTTCTACTCTGTCTCTTTCTTCTGTCCACCTTCCCAACGGTCATCGCGCTACAGCACAGTAAAAGGCAAGAGATAAGCCCTTCTGCGACTTCGCTGAGCCCGACGTCGGCAAGCATAGGGCAGAGAACCTCCACCCTGGCGACCTCAATACCATTACCTAGTCTTGAAGTCACCTCTGCGAGTCTATCCGTCATTCCATGATTTCCATCAAGCTCTCGGCCTACCTCAAGCAATATCTCGCTACCCGCCCCAACTAGCAATGTCGGCACCATATTGCTTAATGGTATGTCCCCTTGAGAAGAAGGACGCTGCTTCAAAATAGCTACTGAGAATGGACGGCTGCACTACCCGAGGGGCAGCTCCCCCTTGAACCCGAAATCACCCCCGGATGGGCAGTGGCTGGCATCATTCTCCTCGGCACAGGCACTGCCCATGCACTCTTCGGGATCAGGACGGAGCGCGTACACTCCTTCTTCAGTACCGCCTTCCTCGCCAGCCTCGGAACCACCGTCTTAATACTATACCCCATGACTCCGCCCGTTAGCCATGCCGTCCAGGGAGCCTTCGTGGTAGCCACGGTCTGCACTGGAGCAGCACTCGGGGGCCTGGGCGTGCTCTTCCGAGACCTAGCCGAGTGTCTGGGCTGTCTTCTAGGCGGCTTCGCGCTGAGCATGTGGTTGTTGACCCTGCACGCGGGCGGACTCGTCCCCGGTACCAGCGGAAAGGTTGTGTTCATCGCCGCTTTCACCTCGGCGGCATTCTGCCTATACTTTAGCCGCTGGACGCGAAGGTATGGCCTGATGGCGTGCATCTCCTTCTCTGGCGCCACGGCGGCCGTTCTCGGCATCGACTGTTTTAGTCGCGCCGGGCTCAAGGAGTTCTGGGCCTATATCTGGGCACTGAACGACAATCTGTTTCCTGACGGCGCTGTTACCTACCCGCTGACCCGCGGCACTCGAGTGGAGCTCGCAGTCACTATTCTCCTCTTTGCCGCCGGGATTGTCTCGCAACTCAGGCCGTGGCGCCTTATCGAGGACCGTCGCAATAAGGCTAAGGAGGGACCAAGAGGTGAAGAGCCGGTCGCTGCGGACGACGAGGAGGAAAATATCGGGCGCCAAGTGGAGGAGACCACCAACCATGAGCGCCGCGAGTGGGAGCGCATGTACGGGGACGGCGGGAGCATCCATGCCGGATCATCGGACAGCGCTGTCGGTGAGATGGAGAGCGAGAGTCCTGGGGACCAAAGCAAGGAAACATCGGCCAGGTCGACGAGTGAAGCCCAGTTGCCAGTTGAGTCGCCGCCGGAGGGAGAGGTGGCGGATGAGGGCTCCGAGAACACGCCACCCGCAGAGCAGACAGTCATAACAAAAGATGTCGGCGATGGCAGGGTGACGGTCAGAGTCGTGGAAGACGATACCCCCGAGGAAGACACTGCAGATAAGACGCCCGAAGGAGAGAAGGAAGGAAACATCTCACACACAAAGTCGACCGCCGCAATAGCAAGCTACCGCTCGCAGTCTGGCTCTGGACCGCCCGTCTTCCCTCTACCCTTTCCAATTCCCACACTTCGACGTCAGCAAGATGGATCAGCTGACGGCGACTCTATTGTCGCGACTTTGGATGACGCGAGCAACAGCGGGGATGCAGATACCGCACCGTTTGACGGGTCACCGCAGCCACCCGCAGACAGTGCGAGTGGAAGTCTCGAAGTCGAGAGGGAGCGGCAACACGAGGCTGAGTCGGAACCCGACGAGCCAGACGGATCGAACAGGGTTGGCGGCAATAGGACAGAGTCGCTGGCACTCGAAGGCCCGCGTCGGCCGACAATTACTGGGCCAGAGCCATCAGTTACTCTCCAGCCTACCGAGGGCAAGGGCTCCGTGGAGGACAACAAACAATCTCTTAATGGTCTGGGAGGTCTGTTCACCAAGGGCACAGAATCGGGAGCATCGTCTCGAACTGTGACCGCATGCCTTACGAAAGACACGCTCCCACCTGCTCTCCCGGTGATCGCCTTGACCTACCGAACCAACGAATGGGCGAAGCACCTTAGCATTGCCGACACACCAGAGCGAGATGTTCTAGAACTCTCGGAAACCGCTGCGGATATCCCAGACGAGGCGCCCGCACATCTGGATATTGTAGAGCTGCAGCAGACAGCTGAGAACGGGTCTCCGCCTCCGGCCGCCCCAAGGGCATCTAGCGCAAGTCCAGACTAACCCCGCGATGTACCACGGATCGTATCGAGGACATCACTATCCGGCGCAGAGGCGGTTTCCCTGCCGCTCGCTGGACCAGTCTCAGACTCACAGCCCGGGTATCGACCCGCCTCATATCGTTCCATCTCCATGTTGTTGAAACGGCAGAGTCCGGTCGTGTTGGAGGATACCATTGCCGAGAAGGACGGCGAGGCTCGGAGTACTGCAGAAGTGCGCGATACAAAGACGCCCCAAGCGGCACAGCCCATCGGTGTCGTGGCTCACCGTCCTCATCGGCTGTCGACATCGACCTCAGCTCCCAACCTTACAACGCAGTCTCCCGCCCCGGGCACATATGCCTCCTCCAAGCCACAGACCCTAATTGGCATCCGCGAGACGCTCCTCCGTTCCCGCGCCTCCGCCATCTTCACTCGCCCTTCCGGCAGCGCAGCAGTCCACATCCCCACCGAACCACCCACCGCCCGCCATCTCGCTTCTGACGCCGGCAGCCTCGGCAAATTGCCCAACCAACAGCGTCCCTCAACGAACATGGACATTGACCAAGATGGCCTCCCTCTCTCCCAGCGCCGCGCCATGATCCGACAGAGCAGCAGCGGCAACCTCCCTCTCGCCACCAAATCCACGACTACAATCCCCTCAGCAACAGCCGAGCTCACCCCCTTCGACTCTCACCAACCCGCCCGCCATAGCACCATCCCGCCGGAATCCGTCCGCCAAGCCCAACTCGCCAGCTTCCGCAACAGCGTCGCCGCCGATCTTCTTCGTTCCTACCCCTCCCGAGAGGTACTCAGGCGGCACTCATCCAGCATGATGATGATGTCCGGCCCCAGCTCTGGTTCCTCAGCCCACCACCAAGCCGGGAGCCCCGGACTCCGACCAGGACCTGGATCCGGATACACAGAAGACGAAATAAAAAGCAAAACCAAAACCAACGAACAAGAAGAATACAAGCTAATGACGACGACCATCGAGCAAAAGCGGAGTCTCCTCCTCCCAGAGCAAAAGGAGAGCCTAGCTGACGCGCAGCGACGGCGGCAGGCGACTGGTGTTTTGTCACTGAGAGGGGCAAGCGGACGGGGAATGGGTTCCGTCTCGAACGTATATGTGTGGTTCACGGTGGATGGGTTTACTTTCTCATGATAATATGATGATACCTTAGTCGGTCAAGGGGGCCTAACCAGGGGTGGGTGCTGATATATTCCCCAGGATGAGGGAGAACAGACCTGGCATAGAAGTTGAATTGAGGAACAGTATTTCCACCTGGTGCATAGGATTCCGCCACATTCCATCATACAATGACGAACATTGTACCACACACAGTAGTAAACTCATCCACGGAATGATGTTAGTCCGAGCATGGGGTGTATTCCGATTCAAAAGCTCGCGATCGTCCTTGATTCTGGAGTCTACAGCTGGCCTCCAAAACTGGCGAGCCCCTTGACCGGGCTGACCAATCTGTCTCGAGCCGAGGGAAATACAGCAGAGAATTGAGTCCAGAGCCGCAAGGACATCGTCAATTCATTATTATACGGCAGTATTCTATGCAAAAGAGTCGGTGTATGAAACAGAACAAGTCTCGTACCGTCCTGGAATCTCAAACGCAGGGGCCGTCCTCGGCCTTTTCTCCTCCGGTGTATCGTCGCAAGTGATGGCTGAGATAAAAGCATTGTAATAAAACAGCGATAAGAGAGCAACGCCGATCCAATGCATATGCCCATGACAAGATGTAAAAAGAAATTGAAGCCGCCATGTCGCCTTCTTGCTCGGCTCCCCACGGGCGCCACGGGCGCCAACCAAGAGAGACAGCGTCTGCCCGTAAAACCAAACCAAGGCCGCCCAACCACACACACAATTCATTCCTCCACAGCTAGTTCGCCAACCCAGCAGCTACTAGGTGGGTATCACCGTACCGCATCATAACGTCTCCGTACTCCTTTGCAACCCTCCGGCCGTTCTCGCTCTCTCCAACACCCCGCCAAACAGGCCTCCTTGTGCACCCTCGATATTATTCTCACGATTATTGACATCCCTCCTGGCCGTCACCGTTGCCCTCCTCTTAATATTACCACCACCACCACCACCACCAACACCAAATAACCCCGTCAGCCCCAGCGTCTGGCTCAAGCTCCTGGCCCGCCCTCTCAAACCCATCCTAGCCCCATTCGAATTGTCTTCTTCCCCCTCTAACCCAGAAGAAGCAGACGGCTCCCCGGCCCTCCCCCTCCACCCATCTACCGAACCGTCGTCCTGAGATAAAGGCACAAACAAACTGTTCCTCAGCCCCGGCCTGGTCATCCTCCGCGTTGCTGCTGCTCCTGAGTGCGCACCCGGTGTGGGACTGCTGCTGTAGCTGAGAAGGGCACCGGTGCCGGACCCATCGATGTGCGCGAGCAGCTTGTCTCCTACAACGGCGCTCAGCGTCGAGGAGAAGGGGGACGGGGAATAGACCTGTGAAGCCGGCGGCGGCGGCGGCGGTAGAGGGGCGTGTAGGCGGGAAGTGCTTGCTGGTGCGCGCGGGGTGACGGGTCTGTTGTCTGTGGTGGTGGATATCCTCGGCGGGGTTGTGCCGAGGATGGTTGGGATTGTTGCTTGTTGTTTGGTGGTAGTGGTGGGGGATACTTCTGCGTGCTGACGATGGTGGTGTTGGATCTCGCTGTCGGATACCCCTGATGAGGGCACGACTGAGACGATGGAGTCTGATGAGACAGTGTGTGGGCCGAGAGAGGGGCGGTCAGGTCCCGCTGCTTCATCCCGGTCTCTCCAAGGGTTGCCTAGGAGGGGAGAGTCTACATCGTCGTCGTCGGCGTTGATGAGGAACGGCTTTTGGGTTGGTGCTCCGGGCGGGGCTCGGGAGCTGGGTACACCCGAACCGGAAAGTGCCGCCAACTGATTGTGGACGTCGTCGACGAAACTGACGCGTGATGCCCGGGATGAGCCCCGCGATCTCTCCGGGGTGGTGACATGTCGACGCTGGGGTGGCGTGGGAGGGGGTACGGCGCGGTCCTGTTCCGCAAGCCCGATGGTCTCCTCGATGCCCTCGGCATCGGAAAGCGTGACTTCATCCTCAACGTCTTGCCGCGGCCTGCCGCTAGTTATGAGGAAGACGCCGAAGAAGGTAAATAAGCAGCCGCCGACGAATTTGATGGCCTGCTCGAGGGTAGTGCGCTCAAAATCGCGGTAGAGGACGGCGCTGCCGATGATTACAGACAAGGTAAAAAGGACGAACTGGATAGGGATCACCTGGGTGGAATCGAAGCGCTGCAGGGCCTTGTTCACATATCGGACCTGCATGATGGCGGTGAAAAGCAGGATAAAGACAAGCGCGTAGGTAACCGGCGTGGTGAATGCACCGAGCAGCGTCGAGGAAAGCATCGAGGATACGCCTTTTGTTGCCAGCGCCGTGTAGCCACCAAACAAGCCCACAAGTCCGAGATCGATGAGAATCGTCCTGTTCCCGTACCGCGGGCTCAGCCACATCAGGAGCACGATCAAGCTGCAGCTGACGGCCATGTAGATCTCAAACTCCATAGTAGTGATGGCGTCCCACACTTCATGCGGGCCCAACTTGGTCTCCTCTGTCTTTGCGCTCAGCACAACCGTCACGGCGCCGGTCATGGCAATGAGGACACCCCAAAAGTCCCGCTGCCGGAACACCTCCTTGAAGAAGATGGGCGCAATGACGCAGTTCGAGACCAGCGCAACCACGCCGAGCGGGCTGACAATGGACGCCGGCGCGAAGCCGTAGGCCAGGAAGTTGCCCATCTCGCCCACCGTGATCAGCACCTGGCCCAGCCACCAATAGGGGTCCTTCAGGTATGACGAAGCAATCTTGGCCTTGGATTCATCCTCGGCGGAGTAGTCAGATCGAAAAGACTGTGCTAGCGGTTCGGTTTCGGAGGAGCCATGGGCATCGTCGTCGTGGTACTGGCCGCCGGCACTTCCGTTCGTTGTTCCATTTGCGGTCCCGCTCGAATCCCCGTTTGACGTCCCCGCGGCGCCATACCTTCCCGCTGCTTGACTCTGCGGTGCGCCTGCCGCATTCTTCATCGCCTGCCGTGCTCGCTCCCTTATTTGTAACTTCTTCTGGTGTAGCCGTATGTGTGCGTATCGCTGGACATTAAGTGCGAGCGCGATCAGCACATTGCCGCAGATGGCCGTGATGATACCGATTAAACTCGACCAGTTTTGGAGCTCGTCATCGGGAGTGTGGCCCTCGCCGTCGCCGCCGGTGAAATCTGGCCACGCGGGCCACGCGCGTTTCCCCAGCGTGGGGGATGATGATGCCGGAGAGAGATGCATGGTTGCCTCATCAACGGGCTGTTCCTCGTCGGTGCTGTATTCACGGCACGGTCGTTGTCGTCGCCGCTAGACTAGCACAGACGCACCGGTGTCGCAGATGGGGGCGGCAGCTCATCGGCGGGAAGACAAATAGAAGGTTGCCGACAGATATATGGTATGGATCGTCGTGGGGTGTCGGGAGCTCGCAGTGTCTCCTCAAGTGGGCGTCGAAATCACGGCGCAGCAACGAGTATACGACGGAGATGTCATCGAATATGGAAACCGTACCAAAAGACAGAAGCTAGTCTCAAGTATTGGTGCAGCGCGACGATAGAGTCGATCATGAAGTTGTATCGCCAGTCTCGCGGTGTTTGGTTGTGCCGCTCTGCGATTCCTGTCCTGGGCAAACTGCGATTCTGCTGATGTTGATTTGTCTCCGAGGCCCCTGGTCGCAGCGTCTTGGCGAGGGTTGCAGAGGTTCTGGGTCTTACGGCGATGCGATAACTAAAGAACAGCCGTGACTCGGGGGTGGCTGTCCCTGCGTTTCGATAGCAGCTATTTCCTTGAACTTTGAACTCAACCCATAATGATTCGGACTCGGAGACAACTCGAACTGATTCATTTGTTCCAACTTCGTCAGGGAAGCTGCTCTCGGGTAGTCAGCAAGATGCGGAGAGTGGAGTGCTAGCCAATCAGAACCCCTGCCCTGGAACGAGCTTGGCGTGCTTGGGAAGCTCGAGCTCCAGCAACTTGGATGCTCGAAGCTCAGCCCAAGCACAGAACCTCTCGGACAATTGTTGACGCCAATTCATTCCCAACACCGAGCATAAAGGCGCAATTGCAGACGGTGAGTTAAGTCTCATGTCAGGTACGAGAATTTACATTACTAAGAGAGTTTGAAGGGCTGGCAACAATAGCCGGAGAGATGCCCAACTAGGTACATAAACATAACAAAAAGGGGAACCAAAAGAGAAGAATTAAAAGGACTGATCCTGGCCACCAGACGTCAGACATAGCTGGTTGGATCACTCGACAAAACTTTTAATAACCGAGCATCACCCTTTCCTTTTACTCTCCGATCCACCTTTCTAAGACCATGGGCCGTACCAGAGGTTTGGTGACTTTATCCCGCTCCCGGGAAGACTGCGCAGTCCCACCCACAAGGGCTCCTTCACGGGAGCGGTACCCCCTCGACTCGAGACCCACAGCTTCTGAGCGGCGTTGCACTGCTCAAAGTGCTGCAAAAACGCTTCCCTCGAATAAAACCGGTCGCGGAGCTCCAGATTCTCGTCCGAGAAATGGGATTCATAGGCAAGCTCGCAGCCCTTGCACGACACGCCGTACTCAACCTCTCCCTTCCTGCGGTCCACAACGGGTAGGCTCGTTGTCGCCTGGTACCTCAGGGTCAGTGAGTCGGGCCACCGGCTGACGGCAGCCTTGAGGTCTTTCACCCCATTCTCTCGCATCGAGTCGAGAGCATGCTGTACTGTCACAACGGATTTAAAACCTCCATGGAGCGTCCGTACGACTGGAAGGCGTTTCTCGAGCTCCCCAGCCGACACGCCCGTCGCGTCGGCTAGCCTGCTCAGGTAGGTGACGCGCATCTCGGGTGCGTGCGCAATGCAAGCCAGGCAGCACCGCTTTACAGTAGGGAAGAAGAAGAAGCCGCCGAACGAGTTGCAGAGGGAGCAATTTCGCGCCGTAAGAACTGAGTACAGAGTGGAGATGTCGATGTGAGACGCAACTCTGGTTCGTAGGAGCACGCAGAGACACTCTAGGGCGTGGACTCTGAGATGGCGGAATTCCCGGATGGATGCCAGGATCTCGCGGGCGGTCCGGTTGACATGGCTGAACCTGACAGCCGACTCAACATCGAGGGAGAGGCAGATGAGAGACAGGATTTCGAGGGGCAGACGTCCAAGCCGACCGAGATCCGGGAAGCGAGCCTGGCCAAAGCTCTGGAATAACGAAGAACGCACAGCATCGTGTTGGCTTGGATGCAACGAGAGGACGGGCAGCTCGAAGTCTCTCCGGTTGTAAGATGCGGCGCCGAGGATAGCATCGGCACTTGGTCTTGGCGCCGGATCTGCCAGGGACATCTCGGGGCTCTGTGTTACCGCCGCCATGACAGCAATTAATACACAAAAAAGGAGGTCGGAAAAACAGAAGAGGATGAATTCATGTTGAGGAGAGACTGCAATGAGATGGACATATAAATAAACACAAGAAAGACACATAAGAAACCTGTAATGCGGGTAGTCAAGGGTCATCAAGGCCGTGCCGTCTTGTGACCACTTGTATGCATGTAGAGAATGATACCAAGAGCTCGATCACCCGGATCGAGACAGCCAGATCTCGATTGGCGAATACCGCTCGTTACCGTTCGTCATAGAAACTGCATAGAAGCATCTCGGCCAACACGCGATCCACTGCGGGGCAAGCTCCGGGCATTCCATAACACACGCCAAGCTTTTGCAGTTGAAGCTGTCACGATCTCGCCATTCCGTTCGTCATCGCCACCACTCCCGACGAAAACCCTCATCATCAAACAACCGAATCAGACAACGGCACATTTCATCACAATCGGCCAGCAGAACCACGTCAAGCATGCCGGACGACAAATCCCCATCGTCCAACAACCCCTTCATCCGCTTCAAGCACCACGTCGACGCCAACGTGCACGCGGGGCTCAACTCGATCAGCAACAACTTCTCCCGCAGCAGTAGCACCCCCGACAACAACAATAACAACAGCAACAACTCACAGCCCTCATCTTCTTCTTACCCCTCCCCGTTCGCCACCCCAGACATGCCCCCCTCCCCCTCCTCCACCTCTACCGACCTGACTCCAATGAACATGCTATACCCGGCCGAAACCCACCTAGAATCCCGCATCGACCTCCTCCGCGGCGGCACCGCCGCCGAGTCCCACCTCGCCTGGCGCCTCTTCCTCACGCGCTCCGCTTACTCCCCGCTGCGGCTCGCCCGCGAGCTGCCGGGCGGCTGGCACCCTACGCCGCGGGACCTGCCCCCTCCTGCTTCTGAGTGGGAGTCATCATCCAATGGGGAGTTCGGGTGGCTGGAGGCATTTGAGGATCTGCTGCGCGTGCAATCCGGCTTGGGGCTCGCTGATCTGCAGAAGAGGAGGCGGGATCGTTGCGGGGAGGAGGGGGGTTGGTTTGGTTGGAGATCGGTTCCTGGTGGTGGTTGGGGATGGCATGGGCATGGGCATGGGATGGTTGGGTTTTGGGGAGGAGCGCCCGGGTGGGGGATGAGGGAGATGGCTTGGTTGGAGAGGATGAGCAGTCGGGGGTTGACGGAGGCGTTGTTTCCGGTGTATGACCCCGGGTTGGGGTACCAATCGCCGAGGACGAGAGAGGAATGGGCGGAGCGGAGGAGGGTGGAGCAGGAGAAGGAGGCCCAGGCGGGTAGGATGTGGGAGGAGTTTTTCGCTGAGAGGAAGCGGGAGATGGAGGAGATGGAGGAGGCCGAGCGCGAGGTTAGGAGGCTCGCGAATGCGTGGGCTGATGAGGCTAGGAGGGAGATGAGGCGGGAGGTGGATGCAGGGGCTGACGAAGCCAGGGATAAAGGGACCTCGTTCTTCGACGGGCTGGGCGGGATTGTCAGGACGCTCGGGAAGGTGCTTGAAGACGAGGTAAAGTCGTTGCAGCGCTATGGCAAGGGTGAGCGCAAGGACGAGACCGCCGTGGAGAAGAAACAGGATACTAGTGCCCCTGAAACGGAAGGTGACCTGTATTCGGTCATCCAATCCGCTTTCCAGGAGTCGGAGCGGTCGCTCTCCAACTTCTTCAAATCCATCTCCGAGGGCTGGCGGGACGGCAGTCTGGCGGAGCCCAAGCCAGCGTCGCCGCCCAAAACTGAGACCACCGAGGTCGTGGAGAACGGCGTCACCAAGAAAACGACTAAGAAGGAGTTTGTCGACAAGCACGGCAACACGCATTCCAAGATTGAAACTACCTGGACAGACGAAGACGGCCGGGTCATCATGAGGCAGGTGCACAGCTCCATGGGACGCTCCCAGCACTGGGAGAAGACTATCGAGAGTGAGCCCTCAGAGCAGGCCGAGGAGACCGTCAATGTCGTTAAGGAGGAGAAGAAGGAAGGCGGCTGGTTCTGGAAGTGAGAAGGGGAAGCCTGCACTGGATTGGACTGATCGAAATACCCCACTCATTGTGTCGACTCCGCTCCTTGCAAGATTGACTCGTGGGTTCTGTTCTGTTTTGTTGCTTCTCTTAACTGCACCTACCTACATAAGTATTATTATGTAGCATTGTGTATCTTATATCTCTGCTGTTCAGATTTAGCTACCTGGGATACCCTTCATAACCTCCATTTTGAGGGCCTCTGTAGACAGCCATGGAAATTGTCCAACACCTCGCCAGACCGGCTACGAGAAACCAGAGGGACTTCCATAACTCATCCTTCGCGGCCGTTGGGCGTGAGAGGGAAGGTAAGCAGTCGGTGGGCGTGGTAGTCGAAGCACCGCCTCTCTGCTATCAGGCACTCATGACTTTCAGAGGATGCATATAGAACCAGTCCTAGCCTTATGCACGATCGAGAAACCTGACTGCCACCCATCCCAGGCCATAGTAGAGCGCAGACTCGAGCGTTTGAATAAAACCACTTTGGAGTACTTCAGACTCAAACAGGTATCATTGGAGCAGCTTAACCCCTATTTCTTCCCTGCTCGCATACTGGCCTTCTTCTTCCGCATCATCCGCTTCCTCGCAATGATCTTGGTCCTCAGAGAAAGCTTAGCCTCGGCCTTCTTCTTCCCTTCCTTAGTCGGCGGCATCTCATCCTTCTTCCATTTTTCGTCCTCTCCCCGCTTACCGCCCTTGCCGCTCTTACCACCCTTCTTACCACCTTTATCGTCCTGACCACTCTTCTTCCCCCCCTTTCTCCCCTTTCCCCCCTTTCCACCCACCACCTCCTTCTCCTTACCCTTCCCACCCTGTGGCCTGTCCTCCTGCTTCCTCTGCCTCATCTTCTCCTCCTGAGCCTTCCTCCTCTGCACCACATTCGCGTTCTCGATCGCAAACTCGACGATCAGCCGCTGTGTCTTGCCCGCCTCGTTCTTCAGCGCATGGCCGTTCAGCCATCGCAAACCCATCAGCGCCCACCGGTGCGACGAGTACTCGATGAAGCCGTAGCCGCGCGACCTGCCGGCGCCCGTCTTCTCGTCCACCTTGGAGCCCTCCTTGGTCTCGAACACGATCTTGGCTTGCTTCACCACGCCCTTGCCCTTCTCCTTCCTGCGGCGCTCCGCCTCCTTGTCCTGCTCGCCGCCGCGCGTGTTCTCCTCCTTGGAGAGCGGCTGCCTGCGGCCTTCCCTGACGTCCTTCGCGAAACCGACGACGGCTTCGCGGGCGAGTTGTTTCAGGTCCTTGGAACCGAGGTTGTGTGGGATGTTGCGGATCGCGAGACGGGTCAGGCTCAGGTGCAGGGCCGGGTTGGACTCGATTAGCTTCTTGCGCTGCTTGGCGCTGGCTTCCCGCATCTTGATCTCGGTCGGGGTGAGTTTATGGTAGAGGGGCGAGTTCTTGGGGATGGCGCCTTCTGAGAGCAGGAAGAGTCGCCGCTTGTCCTTCTCCTTGCCCTTGCGTGGTCCCTCCTCGGCCAGGCGCGCGGCTTCGTCTTTGGACACCGCCTGGGCGACCCACAGGACGCGGCCGTCGAGCGTGTAGTTGCCTTCTGGGTCGGCCGTCTCGTCTTGCAGGACCGAGTGCTTCGCCAACGTTGTGACAGGGCGATGGCGCGGTGCGCCCTTCAAGCATGCCTTGCAGTCCTCCAGGTTGAAGAAGCACACAAACCCTGTGCCGGCTGGTTTATCCAGAGTGTGGTCCATCACGACTCTAGCGTATCTCACCCGCCCAAATCTTTCGAAGTGGGCCTTGAGTGTCTCGTCGGTCGTCGTGTAAGGGAGGTTACGGATGAAGAGGGTCGTCGAGTTGTCGGTCATTGGCTTCTTGGGCTTTTCCTTCCCATCGCCGTCCTCATCGGACTCTTCCGACTCTTCGGACTCGCTATCCTCGTCCACCTCTTCATCTTCGTCCTTCTCCTCTTCATCCTCGTCTTCCCTGTCGCTTTCATCGCCCGAATCCTTATCCTCCTCTTCGTCCTCGTCCTCATCCTCATCCTCATCCTCCTCGTCCTCCAAATTATCCCCGTAGTTCTTGAAGAAGTTCATCAGATCCCGATCTTCCTGTGTCATATTCGGATCCTCGTCCTCCTCTTTCTCCTCTTTTGCCTTCTTCTTTGCCTTCTTGGCCTTGGGACTCTTGTCTGTGTCCGCGCCGCCCTCCGACGTTGCAGTGTCCTTCAGTTTCTCCCAGGTCTGCTTATCCACTGCCCAATCCACGGCCAGCGTCCGCCCATCGACCTCCTTGCCATTGATAGCCTCCATTGCCCTCTCGGCATTCTTCCGGCCGCGTAGCGTGACAAAGCCGAAACCGGCAAGCTTGCCCTTGTCGTTGGGTAGATCGGCGAATTTGATCTTGCCATAGGGCTGGAATAGCTTTGCCAATTGCTCCGATGTCTTGATGCTCCAGGGCAAGTTCCGAATAATGAGCTTGGGCGCTTTCCGAGCCTCTGCCAATTCCTGCTCCCGCTTCTGCTTCTCCTCCACGGCCTTGGACACAGCCTCAACGCCCGACTTGGCGACATCGCGGTGCCGTGGCTGGGCAATGTCGAGCTTCAGCCGGCGCCCGTCAAAGAGCTCGTTGTTGAGCTTCTCCTTGGCCTCGTGTGCATCCTCGGGATCGGTAAACGAGACGAAACCGTAGCCTCTTGAGGTCTTGGTTTTTGGGTCGAGCACCACCGTGGCGTGCCTGACGGGGTAGTGTTGCGAAAAGAACTCCGTCAGGGACTCGCTGGTGGCTGACGGCGGCAGCGACCGGACGAAGAGCTGTTTGCGCGACTCGACTCGCGCCTTTTTGCTCGGCGGATTTGAGATCTGCCCAGAAGTTTCCTCCGCTCCGGCTGGCGCATCCTCGGTCTCGAGCTGGCGCTTCTTTCCAGACTTCCCCATGGTCCCTGTGATTTACTTTTCCCTGAAGTTGCTGGTTGTGTATGCAGCTCGGTCTGAGCTAGCTCCGGCTCAATTGCAGCCAGCAGAAAAAAATCCACCAGGACGATAACGGAGCTTATCGTCCAAAATGTGGGGCAGCAGGCCGGCAGGGGCCTGGACTGAGAAATCAACCCCTCTAAATCTGAGGGGCGCTAACCGGGTTGGGAAAACAACCAGTAAACAAACAACGCCTGAGACTGTGGGCTCCGGGAAAGACAATCAAGCTGCGATTTCTCAGACGAAACCACACACTTCCACCGTCATAACAGATGCAGATGGGACTCGATCCTGGACCGAGGTAACTACATACGGATAAGCGAAAACAAACGTCGCCGCCATGCCCGCGAGAACCTCAACGAGGTCGACTCGATCCACGCGCGCATCGACGGCATCGCGCGCCTCGTCCATAAACGCCGACATTCCCGCCGAGACGCCCGACAATGCGCTGCGCACCCAGGTTGCGGCTGTCTTCCGCGAGGCCCAGCGGACAACCGCCTCCCACCGCAAGCTGGTCGTGACGCTGCGCAAGGTCCAGGAAGCCTGCTGCTACGAGCCGACGTCGATCAGGAAGCCGGCCAGTGCCGCTGCTACCGCCATCTCCGACTTCGACGAGGATGACTTCAACACCGAATTTGTGCGCTGCGTGCTGCGCGTCATGCCCGTCAAGAAGAGCGAGGGCGTGGGCGAGAAGACGGTCCGCTTCATCGGCCTGTTCCTGCGCCACGCCATCGACAAGGACAACGAGGCCATGGGCGAGCTCGACGAGGATGCTAGCACCATGCCCGAGACGCCCGGCACGCGCCTGACGGGCCATCTGATGGAGACGATCCTGCCGCTCCTGACGGCCAAGGACAAGTTTGTGCGCTACCGCTCGACACAGCTAATCTCGCACATTATCAACTCGCTAGACGCCATCGATGACGATCTCTTCCAAAAGCTGCGGTCGGGCTTGCTGAAGAGGATTCGCGACAAGGAGGCTATGGTACGCGCCCAGGCCGTCCTGGGGCTGGGCCGCCTGGCCGGGAATCAGACCGAGGCCGAGCCGAACTCGGACGATAGCGACGACGATGCCGCGAGCGGCCTTCTGGAGAAGCTGCTGGAGGTGCTGCAGAACGATCCCAGTGCGGACGTGAGGAGGTCACTCCTGGTCAATCTGCCCATCCTCCCCAGCACCCTGCCGTTCCTCCTGGAGAGGGCACGGGATCAGGATGCAGCAACGCGCCGTGCTGTCTACTCGAGGCTGTTGCCCGCCCTGGGCGACTTCCGCCACCTGTCGCTCTCCATGAGAGAGAAACTGCTGCGATGGGGTCTGCGGGACAGAGACGAGAACGTGCGCAAGGCCGCCGGCCGTCTCTTCCGCGAGCGATGGATCGAGGACTGCGCGGGCACTCCGGCTCCTGCGGAAACCGGACAGCCGGCCGAGGTCTCGCCGCCGAATCTTGACGCCTTGCTTGAGCTTCTGGAGCGCATCGACGTTGTGAATTCCGGTGGCGAGAACGGCGTGGCCCTGGAGGCGATGAAGGGCTTCTGGGAGGGCCGCCCCGACTACCGGGAAGCTATGGTCTTCGATGATCACTTCTTCGAGACGCTAAGCGCCGAGTCTGTGTTCGTCGTCCGGACCTTCAACGACTTCTGCCGGAACGAGGGCAACGGCAAATTCGAGTCGCTCATTGAGGAAAAGCTTCCTGAAGTTACCAAGGTGGCCTTCTACCTCGAGCGATACATCAAGGTGTTGATTGACGCCATCAAGAAGGCCGAGGAGCAGGAGGCGGAGGAAGACGACGAGGAAGAAGACACGGTAGAGCAGGAGTTCATAGTAGAGCAGCTGCTTCACATTGCCCTCACTCTCGACTACTCTGACGAAGTTGGGCGCCGTAAAATGTTCGCCCTGCTCCGCCAGACCCTCTCCATCCCAGAACTGCCAGAGGAGGCGACCAAGCTCACAGTCGCCGTGCTCCGGGACATCTGCGCGCCCGATGTGGCCGGCGAGAAGGAGTTCTGCAGCATCGTGCTGGAGGCCGTGGCCGACGTGCACGACACCATCGTCGACGACCTGCCGGGCGAAGACGTGAACGACGACGAGAGCTTCCACTCGGCCAGGTCCGAGGTCAGCAGCCCCAGCACCCCGACCAGGAGCGGCAAGAGTAAGACCCCTGAGCTCTCAGAGGAGGAAGCGGCGGCCAAGGCCATCAAGGAGATCATGATCAACATGAAGTGCCTGCACATCGTGCAGTGCATGCTCTCCAACGTGTCCGGCGACCTGCAGCAGAACGACCATCTCGTGGCCATGCTCAACAACCTGGTCGTGCCCGCCGTGCGCAGCCACGAAGCCCCCGTGCGCGAGCGCGGCCTGGTCTGCCTCGGCCTGTGCTCCCTGCTGGACCGCTCGCTCGCTGAGGAGAACCTTACCCTGTTCATGCACTTTTTCAGCAAGGGCCACACGGCGCTGCAGATCACCGCCCTGCACATCCTGACGGACATCCTCAACGTGCACGGCGCCCAGCTGCTCTCGTCCAATCCGACGCTGCTCAAAGTCTACGTCAAGGCCCTCCGCTCCGGCGCCAAGCACCCCGAAGTGCAAGCGGCCGCCACCGTGGCCGTCTCCAAGCTGCTCCTCGGGCGCATCGTCAGCGACCACGACGTGTCGGCCGAGCTGCTCAAGACGCTGGTGGTGGCCTACTTCGAGCCCGCCAGCGCGGGCAACCAGAGC
Organism: Achaetomium macrosporum; assembly: GCA_033296875.1. Taxonomy (NCBI): domain Eukaryota; kingdom Fungi; phylum Ascomycota; class Sordariomycetes; order Sordariales; family Chaetomiaceae; genus Achaetomium; species Achaetomium macrosporum. The sequence continues at coordinate 143,601 of MU860008.1, read as the reverse complement.
GTGCGCCAGGCGCTCAACTACTTCCTGCCCGTCTTCTGCTTCTCGCGCGCCGAGAACCAGGACCTGATGCGCTGCGTCGCGCTCGACGCCCTGCACACCCTGTACAACGTCCGCGAAGGGTTTGACGACGACGATGCGGATGTCGATGACGAGATGGTGTCGCTGAGCACGATCGGGGCGTGTCTTGTGGATTGGACGGATCCGAGGAAGTGCTACTCTCCGCCTAGTGCGGGTGGCGGAAGTGAAGGGGGAGGGGATGCAGAGAAGAAACTCGTGAATGCGGATGTGCATTTGGACTTTGCGAGGGATATTCTGGAGAGGTTGGGTGGTAATGCGCCGAGTACGTTCAACATCCCCTTCATCAGCCCACCTGCCATGGTTACTAACCAAATGAAACAACAGAAGAAGAAAAGAAAATCATCGCCTCCCTCCTCGGCAAGCTGTACGTCTCCCCGGCGTCGTCAGAAGACAAGACCCGCGAGGTCTATGCCGCCGTCTGCGACGCCGTCGAGAACCAGCTGCTGTCCGACGCCACGAGCCGAAATGCCCTGTACAAACTGCACGTCGGCCTCGGCAAGATCGTCAACAGCCTTGATGCTGCTGCCGAAGGAGCAGGCGGGATGATGACGGCGGCAGGGGGCAGGTCGCGCCGGAGTGCGAGCCGGGCCAGCTCGGTTGCCTTGACAGACGCAGGGCCTGGGAGTGCTGCGACGGAGAGGGAGAAGACGCCTGTTCAGCATGAGGTGCAGATCAAGGAGGAGGAGGAAGAGGAGGAGGGGGATGATGACGATGCGGCGACGGTGGTGCATCATGGATCAACGGAGCAAAGTCTTGTTGATGAGCTTCTGTCTGAGGAGGAGGAATTGTGATGACCTGCGTTCATTGAATGAGTGGTATGGAATGGAAATAGGGTTGTTTGGTAGGTCCACATTAGGAAGGGTATCTGGGTTTTGTTATGTCTGTCTGGGTTATGAATGCACTCCACGAATACACGATGCCAATGCCATGCTTGTTTGGTTACACTCTCCTGTACCAAGCGCATATGTCTACACCGCAAGGACATCTTGTTCATCGCACCCCTTACTTATCTCCTCCTTTCCTCCACAATCCCCAACCAATAAACCACCCCGCCCAGCCCAACATTCACCAGCATATGCTGCCCCAGACTCCACGCAACACAGTACAGATACTTGGGCGAAAACACGGTCCAGATAAACAGATGTGTCCTCAGCAGCGTACAAGCAGCCATGACAGCCACCACACTCCCCGCAACAAACACGGTCAGAACCGCCACGTGACCCTTCCACAGATTATCATCCACCACTTCCCTAACCACCACTGTTTCCTTTTCCTCCTTCTTATCAGCAGCAACCGCCACCATCCTCATCTCCCGTCTCTTCCTCACGAGCAGCAGGACGCTCGCCAGACTCCACCATATCGGGGCCGCCCAGTTCCCCACGAAAGTCAGAACCCCGACCGCAGCGACATCAAACGAGGCAATCCCGTTGTACGCGCTGGAGAGGTCGACCGAGGCGATCGAGTTGGAGCCGCCCGACGCGAAGAAGGAAGCGTGCTGGAGGAGAAGGCACGTGGTGCTCACTTCGACGGGGGACAAGAAGTCAAGCTGGACGGAAGAGAGGATGCGGTACTGCAGGTTGAAGAGCAGGTAGAGGGGGATGTTGGTGGGCCGGGACTGGGTGAGGGCGAGGAGGGTGTAGAGGGTCGTCAGGGTGGTGATGCCGCTTTGGGCGAGGGAGATGCGTCGCCGCGTGAGGATGAAGAGGATGGTGAGAGCGGCGAGCAAGGCGATGCCGATGAAGACGGCGCGGGCGCGGGCGACGAGGGAGGCGCCCTGCGTGAAGTTCAGGTCGAGCAGCCGGCGGGCGAACTCGGTCACGAGTTCCGGCGCGTCTTCCAGCGTGAAGGCCACCTTGAAGGTGAAGGCGGCCAGGACCAGGCCGGTTGCGGCGGCGAAGCTGAGCCAGATGGGCAGTGCGCTGAGGTCGTAGATCAGGTTCTGGTGCACCCAGAAGTATGTCGCGCCGATGAGGCACCACAGCATGATGGGATTGGTGTGGAGGAAGATCTTGACGATGTCGGGCTCGCCGGCGAACTTCTGGCCGGTCTGGTTCCAGCTCCTGCTGATGCGCGTGGCGAGGAGCATGGCTGTGGTTGCGAAAACCTGAAGCACTGCGGGTTTGCCGCCGCTGTAATGCGAGTCAGTGAGAAGAGAGAGGAGGCGACTGGGACGGGCGAGCTCACTGCTTGAATCCCTTTCGGCCCAGATGAACAAACCACGCAGTCGTCGCCCAGTACCAGAAGTGGTGCTCTTCTTCGACGTAGCTGCTTGCGAACATCATCACCCCGTAGGCGACGAGAATAGCGGAAAGGGGGATGAAGGACGCGGCTCTGTCTCCGGCACACCGCGCCGCAGAAATGACAGCAGCTACCAAGGCTACGACTGCAGTGGCTTGTCCTAGAATGAGCTTATGCATGTCGTAGTTGCTTGCCATGCTACTGAGAACTTCTTGAGCGTTTCGGAGCCACTGTGTGCTGGTTAGTGTCGCCATCGATAATATCTGGTGTGTCCAATACCACCTGCCTTAGTGATAGACGATATCGACCCGGAGTGATCGTCTTCAACATACTTGACGTAGCTGTCGGCCAGGTCCTTCCAGCCATGCGCAAGTTCCTGATAATCAGCTCTGGATTCCGTGAGTCCACCTGTGCCGGAGTCGGATTCAAGGATCTCCTGGCCGAACGCTGCTAGAACGATGTCCAGAATCTGCCGGGCGTTGCGCATCAGCAATTGAACCTGGTCCTTCTCTGAACAGATGTCAACACATAGCCCTAAGAGTGCCGGTGTCATCCAACATACTGCTTGCCCAGAATGGCAGGAACTCGGGTATGAGCGCTCCCAGGTTATTCTTGGGCACAGGAAAGCCCAGCAAAGCAGCCAGCGTGGGGGCAAGATCGGACTGCTCAACCGTGCTGTAATACTGGAAGCTTTCGTCCTCCGGCAAGGGCGAGTGCAAACGAGCGTTGAGGTCTCGAAGCTTTGGCGACATGAATACCAATGCCGGTGATGTTTCTCCAGCCGATGAGGCGCCATGATTGCCGGCGTCGTTCATGCCGTGGTCGCCGCAGACCACAAACAGCGTCGACCGGAGATGGTCTTCCGACTCGATGGCCGTGTAGATCTGCCTTATGACCGCATCCATCTCCCGCTGCTTCACAACCATATGCGGGCTGATGACGGTCAGCGTGGGCCAACACTTGTGCAGGAGCCGGCCTTACCTCTTCGGCCCTCCCTTGTGCCCAATGTGATCCAGGCCGAGATAATGCAGGACCATAGTGTTCCAATCATCTCGCCCGAGCTCGTCCGAGATATGGCGCGTAACGTTGTTGTCCACCTCGGTGAAGTCCTGCTACCCGTCAGCACCTGCTTCCTTTGCGCCCTGCATGCTACGCACTGAGACAAAAAAGCTCGTCGTTCCGTCTGCGCGGTCGAATATGCCGGGAAACAACTTTAACCATGTGTCATCCCCGTGCATGACTAGCTTTCCCGTGCCTTTGGCCCTCATCTGCGCCAGCCATGTATCCTGCGCCGCCAAGCTCGAGCTCTCGTCTGCCTCGTCCAGGTTGAGGACGACATCGAGGAACGACGGGATTGAGCCAGTGGTTATGGCCTTAAGCCGTGGCATCGTGACGGTTGGAGAGGTGGCGTGCGCCGTGAAGGGGAGAGCGGCGCCATCGCGGATGAGCCTGGTCAGTCCGTCAGTCTGCGCGCCGCCAGGAGCCCCCCTAGAGGAGGAGGGACTGACGATTGCGTGAACTCAAAACCACTGTCTGCCGTATAGACGAAGTCACTGCCGTAATCATTGGAATTGTCAGCTCGGATACCAAAGACTACAACCAGCCATTGAGCGTCTTCAGTACCTTCGCAGGGCGTCAATCACCATAAAGACAAGCTTGTCGAATGGCGCCGCCGGAGGGTCGCCATACTCGGTCACGGAATCATAGCTAGCCAGACCGGGAAGCAGCGGTTTGTACGGAAAGAAGCCTGTGGCGAATATCAGGATCGCGGCGGGCATCAGGGCGTTTGCGGCAAGCAGCAACGCGGAGCTCAGGGTCCCATCGCGACTGCGACGCGCTGTCATTTCCACCCTCAGCAGATGGCCCTGAGCAGGAATGATGGAGGAATAAACGTGAAAGCTCAATTCAATTGCAATCGTGGGCCATGATCAGTGCAGCTATGTGGCTCACGGGTATTTGAACGGCACCAAATACGGAAAAGAAGCCTTGATGTTCTTGTCATCAACCCTTCAAGATTCCTCGACTTCCTCGAGTCTCGATGGGGCACGCGGGTGATTGGATGGATGCCGGACGGATTCGAGCCAAGAATTGGACCCTTACGCCGAGCCCCACTCAGAGCCCCGACGGGAGCCGAGACCCGAGACCCAAAATTACGCCGGTAAATACCTACGTATTTACGAGCTCCGGTATCAACCGGCGAGCAGCCACATGAAGCCATGAAGATCAGGCTTGATAGTTCTCGAACATATTTTGAGTGAATATACGTATCCATGCATATTGGGGGGAAGGCGCGTGCTCTCAAATCCTCTAGCATGTGTCTCAAAGCCGAAAGCGTAAGGTTTGTCCTTTAAACCTCTTCCATACCCTCAAATTCCGAATCACGTACTTTTCCCACCACCGTGAAAACGGCGTGAGGCGTTGACATGCTCAATGGGCCCATTGAAGCCATGAGAGAAGCTTTTTGCGCGGGTCATTCCTTGAGCGGTTGGTGCTACCGAACTCCAAGTCTCGCCTTCGCTTGCATAAGCTTCGAGGTCATCCGCATAGCTCCCCGGCTCGGGGAACTCTAAGCGGAATTGTCGTGGTATCGTTTCGATCAAGATGCCCATCACCTTTTTGATGCGGCCATTGACGCTCAGGGGTGGCTTCATTTCTTGTTCCGCTTGGGTCCCCTCATCGGAAACACAATAGACGACTTCTTGCTTCTCCGCTTTTCCACTTTCCTCTTGCTCTTCGGCTTCGTGCTTGTCGGCTTAGCGCCATCCACCTCCATAGCCGCTGAGGAAAATCAGTCTCCAAGTTCTCGGATCTTGCGTTATGTGAACTTACTATCATCCTTCCGAGCAGCCGTCTCCTTGGACTCATCCACAGGCTCTGCAGAGACATATTAGCATCCTCTCCCTAATTTGAGCAAAGTTGCACACAAAACATACCTTCGTTCATCTCAACATCTTTTTGTGGCTTGGGTTGAGCGGCGATGGCCAAGAGCTTTGCTGAGAGACGCTCTGCCCGGGCTGCCTCGACCGGCCCAAAAACGTTCTTCTTGAGCCGTTGATTGTTTGCCTTGATTCTGCTTGCTCTTGCGCTTTTCGCCATTTTCTGCTGCGTGATGCGCCGAGTGTAATCCAAACCGGGAGGCGTAAGAGAGTTTACTTAAATGCCTGGTGAAAATAGCACGCTACAAGCATAAAGCAAGTGGTTGAAATTTTCGATGCTGAACCTAAGCTGGATCAGATGCAACAAAGCAGTTGTCGGTGGCCACAGGTCAGATTAAGCGGGGCATGTGGGACCAGAACCGCCAAGCCTTTCGGCTGCAGCTGCCGATTCCTTGACTCCCAACACCGAACCCTGCTGCTTGGGACAGCCTATTTTGTGCCACGCTGTACCGCCTTTTTGTATCGACGACGCCCCGAGGTCTGCACGACGACACCTCAATCCTAGAAACGGCAAGCAAAGCTTCAGCAGCCAGCGATCTTCTCAGGTATCGAGTCTCCGCATTGACAGGTCAATATCCCGCTTCATCCGAACTGGGAGACCTCATCTGTATGAAGCCGAAAAAAAGCCGCCAAACTTACAGCAAACGAATTGCTAAGGGACAGGGGTGCCCAGCCTCGAGTCTGGCAGCATCTCCAAGACAACTTTATCGCTCCTACCTTCACCACAGCAATTCTAGCAAATACTGCTAAGTATTGCTTCAGCTTTGGAACGCTGTCATTGTGTGTGGCTTCAAGGCCATGGATGACAGGTCGGCAGAGGTTCAAAGCCTCATCCGAACTGTCCAGGTGCCTGCCATCTCAAAGAACGTCCTCCAGTCCATCTGCGCCGTGAATGGCATCCCCAAAACAGGAAAAAAGAGCGACCTCCAGAGACGAATCATTCAGCGTAAGTAAGACTTCTCTGCCATGCAGATATTAAAATACCCCTCCAACAATTTTCCCCTCAGTCACATTTTGTATCCCCCTCCTCCCAACAACACCAGGCAATGAACCACACGTTATTGTACGCAATGCCATGGCTTACCATCACCCAACAGAGATCCAATCCTGCGGTGAGAGCCGCGACTGGGAGCGCTTCAAGAAAATCCGCGAGAGCATAGCGAGTAGGGCTCCTGTTTCCATAAGCCCATCACGAACCTCGCAAGCGCAGCCGCAATCGCAACCCCAGGCGAAAGCGCAATCCCCATCACAGCCCTGGCCTCAGGCATTACCGCAGTCGTCGTCTTACCAAACCTCAAGTTCGCAAGTCCCCTCCAGCTATGCCATGCCTCCTTACGGTCAGGCAGCCTACGATGCTCTCAATGGCCTGCGGTCCCAAAACCCGCAGGCGCATCCGTTTCATGCACCGCAAAGCAGCTTGGGTAATCGGGCGCGGCCCAGTCGTGGGTTTAGTCCGCCCACCATCGCTTTCAAGCCGAGCCCGTTCTATGAAATGAAGTACCAAGTCGGCGATGTCAGGACCCTTGAGGGTGCGTAGGGGGCTATGTCATTTCCTCCGCTCCGCTAATATGCTGACTAACTAGGATCAGTGATGGCAGCGCACCGGAACTCGGAGCGCATCTCTGTCAGGGTCCAGGATCATCCAGCGCTCCAGCTGTGCTTCGCGGACAAAAACATGAGAGTCATGGTGTTTTGTGCCGCCGGGAAGGAAGGCGTGCAGGAGATTGCGTTTCCGTATCAGTGCGAGCTGAAGGTGAACGGCGGGGACATCAAGGCGAATTTGCGGGGTCTGAAGAACAGACCTGGGTCTACTAGACCGGTTGACATCACGAGCTCGCTGCGCCTGAGACAAGCCGGTTACACCAACAACGTCGAGCTCACCTACGCGCTGACTCAGAAGGTACGCGAAGAAGAAAACGATAGACCCCTCCCAAAGGTACGGACTGGTAAGGGTTCACGCGAAGGTCTGCTAACGAGACGCGCAGAAATTCTACCTGTGCCTAATTGTCTGCCGGGCGATCCCTATCGAGACTCTCATCGCGCAGATCCACAAAAAGATCCGCAAAGAGTCCGTGATCGCAGAGAGTAGGTCGCCGTCCTCGTCATTTGCTCCTACGGGCGGCGCTAACGAGTCTCAAGTCGCGAAAAAGGCCAGTGACCCCGACGTAGTTGCTACGTCGCAGAATCTGAGCCTGAAGTGCCCGCTCTCATATATGAGGCTCAAGCTTCCGTGTCGTGCGATCGGCTGCAACCATATCCAATGCTTTGATGTAACATCATACCTCCAGCTGCAGGAGCAGGGCCCGCAATGGATCTGTCCCATCTGCAGCAAGCCTGCGCCGTTTGAACAGCTGGCCATCGATGAGTGAGTTACGAATTCCAAACAGGTCGCCCTTCAGCTGAGATGCTAACACCCATTCCCAGGTACGCGCGGGAGATACTGACCAAGACGCCCGAATCCGTTGAGCAGGTGACCATCGAGCCAAACGGGGAGTGGTCCGTGCCGGGCACGAAAAAGGAAGCCTCACCAGGCAAGGAAACGAGCTATGTCGAGGACGAGGATATCGTGGTCTCGTCGATCACCAGGACGGCGGGCAGGACAACAACGACCCCTAGCCTAGCTCCTGCACCCACCGCACACTTAGCGACACCCACAAGCGTCACAAGCGTCGCTTCTCGGGGCACCTCCGCGGCGCCCAGGTCGATAAGCGGCAAGCGACCGGCTCCTGAGGTTATTGACCTGACATTGTCGGATGACGACGAGCCGCCACGGCCGGTGAAGCGCGCAAACCTTGGCCATCAGTATTCGACGGTTCCGTACTAGAAACATGGGGCTGCCACGGGGGAGTTTCGTTAACGCTGCTCTCCACTTTTTGGGGTTCTTCTGGTCCGCCTGACGAAGGTTGTCTCTCGCAAGATTTGGTCTCTACGATGGGCCTACATATTTTCTGGGATTCTTCACTTGCAGGCGAGGTGACTAAGGCATTCGGTTGGCGTTGGGAGGGGTGGGCGGTATCATGGATTGTGCACATCGTGTAATATGGATTAGGGAGTTCCTCCGGATCACGGAAGGGAGGGGAATTATGCCGGCGGTTCGCCAGAGCCACGGTTAGATACCACTGGCTTTGAAGCGCCGTTCATCCGAGGATGCGGTATAGCTAGGCTAGCGAATGCGATGCCTTCATACTTTACCAGGTACCGACTCATCATACCAGGTATCAGTCATCTGATCGATCCGGTGTGCCGATGGTGTTTCCGTGATGTTTGTGCTGACCCCCTGATTCATTCCGGGTTACGTTATATCGGGTATACGCATATGAAACGCGCTTATCCGGGTTGGAGCTCTGAGCTCGGTCAACCACAACATACACCTCGAGCAGAACTTCCAGTTCACCACGCCGCGCGAGGACAACCGCCACGATACCCATGAATTTTAGGGATCCGATCTGCTGCGGCCGTACATAAGTTCCCCGACGACTAATAATAGTCAGTCTGCCGTCCATCACCCTGTCTACAAACGACTATTCGTTATCCCGCTTCCCACCCCGCCGTCGCAAACTCGAACCCTCCCAGCACTGACTGACTCCCGGTCCCTCCTCCGAAAACCAATTGAAGCAGAAACGAGCAGCAATAAAAGGCCCCACCAATTGCGCTCCCTCTCTTGCCTTCCATATTCCGCAACAGCCCGACCCAGCCCAACCGTTTTCTACTATAAAGGAGAAACCCCGGGAAGGAAACAGAGAGAGCGCGGCAAGAGAAAGAAAATAAGGTAAACAGCACAAAACAAAAATGTCTTTCGACCCGGTAATGCCCCCCTACAACGCCTCGGACCCAACCGCGCGCTTCCTCTCGGCGTCCTGCCTCGATTTCCTGCTCATCGAGCTTGTGCCCATGGCATACCGTGTCACCAACGAGCTGGAGGCCGTTGCGCGGGAGCAGGAGATGCTTGCGGATGGGTTTGTTGGGGGGCCTGAGAATAGCGATGGGACATTGGTGACCGCGACGACAAATGGTGATGGGACAGGGCCTGGGACTGTGCCGGCTGCGACTGCGACGACGGGGGGTTCGTCTGGGATATCAGGGGCTGGAGTGGGTAGTAGTAGGGGAGGAGGGGGAGGCGGGCATGGGCTAGCGGGGACTGTGGCGACTACGATGGACGAGGAGGAGGAGAGGCAGGCTGTGTTTCGGCGGTTGGAAGGGATTGGGTACAGGGTTGGGCAAGGGCTGGCGGAAAGGTGTGTTGTTGATTTGTCTTTCCCGGTCGATGTGATAAGGAACGGCTTGCAGAGGACGGTTGTTGCTGATGCTATTGCCTATGTTGGGGCGGTCCGCAGATTCACCCGCGACAGGCCGCGCTTCAACGACACACTCGACGTGATCAAATTCCTCTGCAAAGACCTCTGGACACTGGTCTTCCGCAAGCAGGTGGACAATCTCAAGACAAACCACCGGGTATACATTGCCTTATCCAAACCTTCGTCCACCCGCAAAACTAACACTCGCATTTACGCATCCCTAGGGCGTCTATGTCCTCACAGACAACGGCTTCCGGCCCTTTGCCCGCATGAGCGCCCAGTCAAGCAGCCAAGCAGTGCTGCTCGCGCAGCCGGTAAATCCCCCACCCTCTCCTCCCTCCTCCATATATTCCCTCCGTCGCCAGGAAAGCCATCCCTGTCTCGCTTAAGACGAACAACTAACACAAGTCGGCTCGACAAAAAAGTTCCTGTGGTTCCCCTGCGGCATCGTCCGTGGCGCGCTAGCAGCACTAGGCATTACGGCAACGGTACAGGCCGAAACAACCGAGCTGCCGAGCGCAGTGTTCCAGATCAAGACCGTCCCGGCCAAGACATAGCATAGCGGGGACGGCACTCGGCCATATCAAGGGTTGAGTATCAGTGAGGAAGAGCCCGATCCAATTTTGAGGGACGGTCTGCACGGTGCTAGCCTCCATGTATGACTCGGCATTATTTTTGTCTATAGACTTGGGCGCCTACATTATCTATGGAAGATCTGGCCACGTGCTACGATAGCAGCTGTGGTTTATATACCGGGAGGGAGGGGAAGACCGCGGCGGCGGTGGCGTATGGCGTTGGTTTGGATGGAGGGTGGCGAATAGAGAACAACAGCATGCATGGTGGAGAGTCAAGTAAATGTTTATTTCCTGTTCCCGGGGGCGCATCTTGTCTACTATGGCGGTATACCCAACGTCTCTTCGACAGCAATCTGCTTATCATATGTGCGCACCCCTCTGTCTGGCCGGTTGCGGTTGGCCGTCGCTAGCTTTCCCTACTTTTAATTCCCTCGCGACTGTCACTACATGCTTTTCCAGGCGCCAGGGGAACATTGGTAGGAAAGGGGTGCCGCGGGAAAAGAGAGAGGGTCGGATTGTGAAGGTCATCAGCCCCAAATAACTCCGCGACCGAGATTCAACGGAAGCCAATCTTGATCTGGAATTGCTGTATTCCCGGAAATCTATTATTCCAGGGGACCAGCCTTTACTGATCCTCACAGCTCATAACCCCTCACAACCTAAGAAATAAAAGCCCAATCAGCCACTTGAACTCAACTCAAGAGCGAGCATGCCTATTCTCTACCGACCACGGCAGCTCGGATCAAGCTACCGGAGTAACCACGGAAAACACAGCTGCCCAGCCAGCAGCAAACAAAAACTAGGGGGGTATTCACTTTTGGGGAGGGTTGTGGGCAAAGTCGATGCCCTTCTTGATATTTCCCTTCAAGCCCGCAATCGCGGCCTCGAGCAGCTTCTTCTCCTTGTCTGTGATGTCACCAAGGATGTCGACGGCCTTCTCAGCGCCGTTGGGCTAAACGTATGTCAGCATACAGACTCCATTGAACGACGCCCAACGGAACACTCACGCCAAGCTCGATGGGGACCGAGAAGAACTCGACGCCCGTCTTCTCAGCGATCTCCTTGCCGCCAGGGATGCCGGGAAGGTAGACGTAGCTGGGTTCCACGAGGCCCTTGGCTCCCTTGGTCGCCTTGAGGAGCTTCTCAGCGAACCTAGACAGCAGTCAGGATGGCCATAGCGGAAAGTCAAGCGGCGGTCCACGACATACCTGTAACCGGCATACGCCATGGAGAGGGTAGCAGACCCAAGACCGTCCTTTGCCTTGACGACCTCATCACCACCGAACTGCACACGGTTGACAAGAGCATCGTACTTGTCGTCGGGGATCGTAACGGATGGGGTGATCTTGCTGAAGAGCGGAACGATGGTCTCGCCAGAGTGGCCGCCAATGACGGGGACGATCAGCTCCTGGGGGTTGCTCTTGCCGGCGATCTCGGCGACGAAGGTCTCGGCGCGGACAATGTCAAGGGTGGTAACGCCGAACAGGCGCTGCGCGTTGAAGACGCCTTTGGCCTTGAGGACCTCGGCCGAGATGGGGACGGTCGAGTTGACGGGGTTGGAGATGACCAGGATGAAGGCCTTGGGGGCGACTTCGGCGGCGACCTCGATGAGGCCCTTGACGATGCCGGCGTTGATGTTGAAGAGGTCGTCACGGGTCATGCCAGGCTTCCCTGTAATAGCACAATCAGCATGTTGGTAACTAGAGTAACCGTCCTGGGCATACGCACGGGGAATGCCGGCAGGGATGATGATGATATCGGCATCCTTGAAAGCAGTCTTGGCACCGTCGTTGGCGGGGAGATAGCCAGCGGTTTTCTGTAGTAGGTAGTGTGTTAGAGGGGGGACGCGCCCAGCTGTCTCAGGGTGCCGGCGCTTACAGCATTGGAGGAGATGTGTGACAGGTCGGCCGCGACACCCGGGGTGTTGACGACATCATAGAGGGCGAGCTCGTCAACGAGCGGGGAGAGTTTCAGGAGCAGCGACAGAGGCTGCGGGGCACGATGTTAGCGGGCTACGCTTCACATACCCTCAGCGAGAAAACAAACCTGGCCAATGCCGCCAGACGCGCCAGCAACCACTGTTGATGGTGTCAGGACCTCCTTTTCTAAATCGCTCAGACCCGTTGTGTCCCTTACCAGCTTTAACCATATTGACTGTCGGGTGTGATGAAAGCTTGAGAGAGGCGGGGTATGGAGGGGTAACTGCTCGAGAAGCTCGCAGTTAGAACCAGGTCCTGAAGTGCGCAATTCGAATTCGTCTGGTAGAAGGAGAAGATGTTTGTTTACCTGGAGATAGTCACAGTGCTCAAAGGGGCCCCTGGTGAGTTCAAGCTGCAAAGGACACGATGCTTCTGCGATGAATTGATCCAAGAGAACTTCCTGGGAGCTTAAGTAGAGTTTGGTGGGGTTGCGGGGTCCAGTTGCTGCCTCCAAAGGTCCGCTAAAACCGCGGGAGCTGCGCCCCGCGTTGCTTCCCGGTCCAGACGGCATCCGGGGCATGCAAACATGATCTGACTCTCAATTCACATCCACCGCCAGTGTTCCAGGCTGCCCGCATAAAGTGCACTGCAAGTGACCTTCCCTCACGGTTGTCGGCTCATCGTGGTCACCTACCATCCCAATTCATGCCAGATCCTCAGTTCAGCCGAGAATTGTTGGATTCAGTTCACATTCGAAAACCCATTGTTAATACGGCCTTTTGCCCGTGCTCTGTTTCATAACCCGGAACACATGGAAACCGAGGCCCGGCCCTCGGTCTCGAATTCGGGCAACACCGGAATACTGCCACGCAACATTCCGATGCGTCCACCGGGCATTTCGCATGGATTGAATGGATCGACAGTGAACTTTCCGATATTCCATTCCGATCATCTGTATGCCGTCACGCAAATAGACTCAGAACAGGCTTGGCGCGCAGACGCTTATGCGCCATTATGTGTATTGTGCCGCAACACCATCCCGGTTGCGAAAGGACCCCGCTTGAGTGATTGATTCATCAAATATCAAACGCCATGGCCGTTCCTGAATGCAGTTGGCAATCCGTCCTGTCCCATTGCCCCACATTTCACCGCCTGTCATGAACCGCTCGACGAGAGGGTTGCGGACTCGAATACAGAGATACACCTTCCAGCTTTCCCGGAACCTTGGTCATCCTTTACTGCTTGGTGGCAGCAGCCTTCCTGGCGGCCGCGCCCCTCAGCTTCCTCTCGGGCTCGGGCTTAGCAGGCCTTTGGGCGCGGCGGATCGCGCTGGCGCGGGCAACAGCCGCTTGCCGGAGGTCGGGGCGGTAGCTGTTCTTGGCGACCTGGTTGGCAACAGCCTTGTAGGTCCTGTCAAGGAGAAGCGTCAGCAATTCGCTGTGTGTTCGTCCGAGAAGTCGAGTTCACTGACTTGCGGGTGGTCTTGTTGGCACCGTAGGTGACGGTGTACAGGCTCGAGGCGGGCTTGTTGGCCGAAGCGGGCTTCTTGCTGATCACCTGAATGCCGCCCTTCTCAACGGGAACGATGCCGAGAGCCTAAGTCGCCGTATTAGATCCTAATGCCTCCATCAATCGGTTCGTAATCGTGCGCTCGAATCGCCGTACCTTGTCATTGGCGAAGCCCGCGAACTATTCTGTCTTAGCCAACCACAATCTCAATGTTCCTAGCTTGCCATAACACACCTTGCGCGAGTGCACGTTCGTCAGGTTCAGGGGGTCCCGGGAGAACTGGGGAGCGCCGCCAGTCTTCCTCTTGACGAGGTAGGCGTTCTGGGAGCCTGCAGCAGAGAATCCGTCAGGAACCCTCCAAGCCCTCATAAGCACACAGATTAAGTAACTCACGGGTAATCTCCCAGATGAGGTCAGCAGAAACGTTGGACATTTTGGCGGTTTGGACGTTGAACAAGCTGGCGTTCAGGATCAAGTCGTCTCCAAGTTTTCGTGACCTCGAATTTGAGCGCAGCACCGGGGATTTTTGGCTCTCTCAGTGTGTGCTCGCCTAACTTTCTACTTCGGGGTTAGTGTGTTACGCCTAACATTACCGATCAGATAAGGTAAGTTACAATGGCATAACTTGGCCCGTGCGCTTCCCTCGTGTTCTGCATTCGTCATCTCCGTCAAGCAGCTGACGAGAGTCTCCTCAGCTGCGATCGCCTCATCGCATCAAGCGCATCTTCAAACCTCCTGAATGCTTCGTCATCGATAAGCAAGGCTCCTCTTCTAGAGCCTCAATGATGATCTCCCAGTTTGCGTAAAACACTTCATCTTTTCTTCATTCACTTCTCTCTTTTCGTTTAGTTGTTTCCCCTGTCGCCTTGCGCGGCGCATTCTCCGTCCCGGGTGTGCCGCAGACTCACGTTCACCTCAACCGCCGCGAGGCGCCTCAACATCATTGCAACCTCACAACTGCCCCCACACTCAAAACGACTTTCACGTTCCCGAAGCCGAAAGGGCCAAGTCCCTTTCATTTCACAAAAGAACATGGCCTATCTGCTCTACAGCCTAGTCTTCCTCACCCTCATAATCGGCACCATCCTCTACCTCACCCGCTCCCGGTGGCTGCCCGCGTTTCAAGACTCCGTCTGCCGATTACAAAACCTCCATTTCCCCGGAAGCGACTACCTGTACTCACGCCTCTCTCCGGGCTCCTTTGAAGACGACATCGAAGCGGGCTTGTCGTCCTCCAATTTTGATCTGACGGGGAATGTGGAGGGCGGGGATAGCCGGTCGGGGTTAGACGACGTGGCCAAGAGGGAGATCTTGAATATCATGAAGAAGCGGCGGATGAAGTTCGACGAGGCGAGGAGGGTGTATATGGAGCAGCGGTTCCGTGATAATGGGATAGGGCCGGATGGGAGGCCGAGGGATCCGAAGTTCGTGAGCTTCTCTTGAGAGCGTTTTCTTGCGTTTTGAAGGGGGGAAAAGCAGGAAGGCGGAATGGATTGCTTTCTTTTTCCATTGGTTAGTTGAAATAAGCCGTATTTCGGGGCGGCTACAGGCCAGCCATCCTGTCGTTCACCTGTTTTTGTATTATACCATATCCTATGTAGTTATCTCCTTTGAGCAGGACGGCGAGGCGTTGAGGGTAATTTGGGAGGATTTTGGTCACTGGGTATGGCCCAGAATGGGACTCCATTACTCCCTGAGCTTGAAGTTCAGTTCGATAGTTGACGAAAGCTATCTGGGCGGGCTGTCATGTCATTCCAGTCATCATATTACAAGGATCTCTCGTCAACGCCCGGGAGTTAACAATCCGTGGAACATTTGCAGGCGAGTCCTATCACCCCCTGTCTATTCTGGGGGGACTCCCCAGCCCGTCTATGTCCCTGGGCCCTCCTCGCCCAGTACTCAATTCTCCCATGGTCTGCCTGCCTGAAATTTGAGACAATAGAGCTGATGCTAGATTTCCACGCTAGGTAATCTGTACTTCCATGTCACACCGGGTACGAAGCCCTTCCCAATATATGAAAAAGGCCCAACATTTCTGCGTCCCCTTCGGCCATGAAACATTGCCAACTTCCAGATCAGCGTTCTGCCGTAAACTTTTGCGTCGGCGGTCTTCTCACGCCTTAGCACAGAAGTTACAAGCTACATCCACCAACCCCCTTTGCCGTTCGTGTTCAACCTTGGAGATAGAGGCGATGCATGCACTGAACACGCTCGTCTGGTATGTCTTCTGAATCCTCATAAAATGGGGCAAGGAATTTTGTGGAATTGACGGCACCAGCGCACATGCCCGTCATAACCAGCGCCGTGGAGACCTGTTCGGTGTCCCTGATTCTCAGCTCCCGATGAGATTCCGATGATGATGCTTCCCGGCAGCCATCGTACTTGCATCCTCCGTTAAGAACCCGACTCCCACATGCTTTTCCATATATAGTACAACCATCTGGGAGCATAGAGCGTCAACTGGTTCCCGGAGTCCTGTGTCCAAAGAGCAGACACTACGGCTGGCATCGCGTTAAGCCGCAAAGAGGACTATCAATTCCGCTTTGCGCGGGAGCGAACAGCTGATAAGGTAGACAAAGGGGGACATGAGGGTGAGGACAGTGAGTACATAAGTGCAGTTGATATTCTTTCAAACTCACAAGGTCAGAGAAAATATATAAGATGTAAGTAACTCCAAACTAGGTAAGTTAGACTCATTCAGTCCATGGATGTTCTGTTAATTGACCCGAAAACCAGCTTTCGGGCCGGGAATCCCGGTTTTCGGTTCGGCTTCTGTCGGATATAAGCCCAGCACCACTTGGCCAGAAAAAGCCGTACCCCAAACGTCAAGACGGAGCAAAACTCACTTAATACAGTACCTTATTTATCTCTTCGCTTTCTCTTCTTCCTCTTCTTCCTGTTATTTTCTTCCTTCTCTTTCTTTTAATTGGTTTTCTCTTATTTCTTTAGATTTAATCCTGTTTGGTTGACTGCTTGTTGCTCAAACTGTCGGGTACCTTATTTGGTGTACGGATTTTTTTGACCATGCGGAGACCCAGCAAACAAAAGGCAGATCTGGCCAGAACCCCCATTCCGACGCTCCAGCTGCATTACCGAGTCAGTCAGTTCACCATTACAAGGCTCAGCTCTTACAGTCCTGCACGTTGGAGTTTTCAGTCTTGCGTCCTTCCGGCTCTGACCAGAGATCCTGCCAATGGGGTGCTTCGACTACCAAGTAGGATATCACGTACCAGGTATCCGCCATGGCGCGTTTGAGTGCACTGGTTCAGGTGACCGTCAGCATGTTGCGGGAACTGCCGTTCTGTGCCGTTCTGCGACCAACGTGCAATAAACTCACCGCCCAGCCTTAAACGGTTCACCGTCCAACCTCGAATGCTTGATGCACTGGATGCATCAAGGAAACACCAATGACGGCGCGATACCACAGTACCTACATGTACTTAGGTAGTCTCGCTGTCAGCATGCAAGAGCACCTCACACGGTATGTACATGTACATGTACACAGTGCGTTCCCCCGACTCCGCAGGCCAGGCCGCCTGCCTTGGTGCCTTATGTAGTGTAAATACATAAGGTGCCGTAACATCCAAAGGATCGGGTACCCAACATCGGCAACAGCGAGTTCCCCGGAAGACAGAGCACCTGACATGCCCACCACTGAACCGTGGCCCGTGGCCCGTGGCCCGGAGCATCCAACAGCAAGTCGGGTCCAGACTCCAGAGAGCACGGGATCCTGTACGGTGCGAGCACAACTCCCACAGACTTGATGGTGCAACCCACGAGTGCCGGCGTATGCCTGTCCTACGGTTGGCCACAGGATAAGGAAGGGGAGATGCTATCTGCAGGTGAATCAAAAGGGGCAATTTCTCTTCCCCATACCCACCAAACCTCCGCGTGTTCCAGTCAGCCACACCAGGGCGTTAACAGATGAAACGAGCGATGAGATAGCGCGGCGGGGATGCTGGCTCGGTTTAACGACGCCGCACAACCGGGTCCGGACACGTTGGCCACTCACTATAGTTGGGGGTTGACAAAGCCGGAAGGCTGTGCCTGTACGGAGTAGAGCACTTGCAGTTCATTCAAACCACTGCATACAAGGCCGGTTGGAGGTCGTCAGTCGGACCCCTTGGAATGTTTGAGAGGTGGTACTAGGTACTGGATATACAGCTAAAGGAACATCAATTGGATGACTGTCGAGCAGCAAGTTGGTCAGTTAGCGAGCTTCTTCCTCGATAACATTAGTGCATGCTGTAAGCTTGCCCAATAAAGCTAGATGAACTGGGATTTAACGTTACTGCGCAGGGCAGATACGAAAAAGCAAGACCGCTCACCACTGGCATGTTTCCGCCAATGTGTGGTTGGTTGGTTGTCCTCGGAAAACAAACGTGAGCAGTTTTGAGGTCACCCTTGCACTTGCACTCCACTGCAAGTGGATGCACACGCCTCCGTACCTGTCTGACCACACCCCCCACTCTCTGCTTTCCTGCCAGAAATGCCACGCTGACAGCCTGCAACGCACGGGCCGGAACCGGGGCTTGTCATGCAAGCGCCTTAAGCTGTCCCCACTCGGCGCCGCACGCAGATCCCTGTCCCTGTCCCTGCCTTGCTGAGCTCCGCCCGCACCTTTTTTTCTCCTGGATGATTTGGCTAGCAGCAGATTGCCTTGCACTTCCCCAGCCGCCCCCTCCGCTCTGGGATTCCGGGTCCCCTTCCATTTCCTTCCTGGTTGCTCTTCACGACGCACCCTCCTTTTTTTCGTCCCGACCTGGTCCCCGACCAACCCACGCCGTCAACAACATCAACACCCAGCAGATCTACAACAACAAATAACCAGCGCAGGCTTCATTCCAAGGCTCAGCTATCCTCGGGGTGACGCGCATCCGACTTTCGCCAAGACTTTACGATTCAAGTGCTTTTGCGCTCGCGCGGGGAGGCTGAGTCCTCGGGCATCAGCTGTTTGTCTTGCCTGCAAAAAATTTCCATCATCGCCAGCCATATCATTCGCGCGTCCCTACGTCGCGCGCGATCTTAGTTGCGACGCATTAAGCCGAGAAAAAGAAGACCGAGGATTGACCGCCCACGATGTCGATGTATCCGGGTCATCGGGGCATGGGCAATGTCGGCCCCGCAAATGGCGTCGTCGGCCGTCTAAACGATCTCCTCAATCAGCTCCGAGCTGAGTTCGAGACGCATATCCAGCAGAACGAGACCTATGAGCATCAAAGTAAGGTCTCCTGCACTTGGCTCATTGTCACGTCGTGGGTATCGGGCTAGCCCAACCCTAGTCTTGGCATGGCGAATGCGCAATTGAACGGGAGAGCTGGCGCTAACAGCTCTCAAATAGTCCAGGCTCAGGTGCAAGAGATGCAATTGATCCGTGAGAAAGTGTACCAGATGGAACAGAACCAAATCAATCTCAAACAAAAGTGAGTCGCACGATCGCGGTTTCCCTCTGGACACACCGCCCCCTGACACGGTATCAACCAGGTATGAGGAGGAGATCGCTATGTTACGCCGCCAGCTGGAGAGTCGCGGAGGTCCGCCGGGACCCATGAATCCGCCTCCCCAGCACGTCGGTCCGCCGCAGCCACCGCCGCAGATTGGGAACCCGGGGAACAATAGTGTCATAGGAGCCATTCTCTCCGGGCAGGTCACCCAAGGTGGCCTGGCCCCTCCCCCGCATCCGCAACAGCAGGAACAGCAGCAGGCACCTCACATGCCTCCTGCACCTCCCGGGTTGCAGGGGCCGCCGCCTCCGCCGCCGCCGCCGTCCCAGCAGCCGCCGTTCCAGCAGCAATATCCGCAACCTGCGCCGGGCGGTTTCCCGCCCCAGCCTCCTCAGAGCACCGCGTCTCCGGGACCGGGTAATAAGCGAGCCATCGGTAGGCCCCCGGCAGCTGGCCCGGCCACGCCGCAGATCAACACCCCGGTCCCTTACAACGGCCCCGGCCAGTCTCCGCAGGTCCCTACCCATCCCACGCCTGATCATGCCCGGATGCCGCAGCATGCTCCTCCTCCTCCTCCTCCGCCTCCTCACCACCACCCTAATGCGTTGGGTGATTTGGATCCGGAGCGTCTCCCGAACCATATCAAGAAGGTTAGGGAGGACTGGTGGGCCATTTTCAACCAGCATGTTCCTCGTGTCCTCGACGTCGACCTCGTGCACACCCTCGTGCACGAAAGCGTTGTCTGCTGTGTGAGGTTCAGCCACGATGGCAAGTATGTCGCGACGGGTTGCAACAGGTCGGCGCAAATCTACGATGTCGCAACGGGCGAAAAGGTCTGCGTTCTCCAAGACGACAGCATCGATCTCAGCGGAGACCTGTACATCAGAAGTGTCTGCTTCAGTCCGGATGGCAAGTATCTTGCCACGGGAGCAGAGGACAAGTTGATCAGAGTGAGTTCTCTTTCCTAGCATACTTGTCTGCTATTGCAAGCGTACTAACCTGGACACAGGTTTGGGACATCCAAGCAAGGCAGATTCGGACCACATTCGCCGGTCACGATCAAGACATCTATTCGCTGGACTTTGCTCGTGACGGGCGAACTATTGCTTCCGGTAGCGGCGATAGGACCGTCAGAATCTGGGATCTGGAGTCCGGCACGTGCCAGCTGACACTCAGCATAGAGGATGGTGTTACTACCGTTGCCATCTCCCCCGACACCAAGCTTGTCGCTGCCGGCTCTCTTGACAAGAGCGTGAGAGTGTGGGACATTAAGCAGGGCTTCCTCCTGGAGCGTCTCGAGGGTCCGGATGGCCACAAGGATAGCGTTTATAGTGTTGCGTTCTCCCCTAACGCGCGCGAACTCGTCAGCGGCAGCTTGGACAAGACCATCAAGATGTGGGAGTTGAACACCACGCGGACCA
Organism: Achaetomium macrosporum; assembly: GCA_033296875.1. NCBI lineage: Eukaryota > Fungi > Ascomycota > Sordariomycetes > Sordariales > Chaetomiaceae > Achaetomium > Achaetomium macrosporum. The sequence goes on along the minus strand of MU860008.1, from coordinate 123,186 downwards.
TCTCTCATACCCAGCAGCCGCTCAAGGGAGGCCGCTGCATCAAAACCTTTGAGGGTCATAGAGTATGTCTAATCTATCAAGCCAAGCTCTTTTCTTCTTTTCGTGCGGTCGGATACTGACACTCGACACAGGATTTCGTGCTCAGTGTCGCCCTTACTCCCGATTCTGAGTGGGTGCTCTCTGGTTCCAAGGACCGTGGCGTCCAGTTTTGGGACCCGCGCACAGGACAGACACAGCTCATGCTCCAGGGACACAAGAATTCTGTCATTTCTGTTGCGCCAAGCCCAGCGGCCAGCCCGGCTGGCGGCTTCTTTGCCACCGGCTCCGGCGACATGAAGGCGCGCATTTGGTCCTACACCCGTCTCGACCGAAGGCAGTAGGGGGTTAAACGGTCGAGTACCAGTTCGCTGCAGCCTACACTTTCGAATAATGTCATTGGCCCTTATGATCAGCTCTGGTGTTACCATATAAAGCTGGATGGAACCAGCTGCTACTATCCCCTCGCGAGTGGCCATGTCAGGAGGTGAAAACCTCGCCGAAATCGGGCGAGGGTCCGCGAGATGGTTCAGACGTCGGCCCTGCTCGTACCGAGGTGATGGAGGTGGATGAAGAATCACATTAAGGCGCTGCTAGCAGTACCGGCCTCCGACGCTTGTACTGACTGGCAACGAGCTGAGCCGCAGCCACGTACTCGTACCAAAAGACGTTGCGCCGCTGCTGACACGGCGACTTTGACAATGTAAACCGAAACCGCAACCGGTCTCGCGAAGATCTCATATCATACTCCAACGCAAGTTTGGATTCCCGTCGCCACCGGCTTCGAGCGTGCAGCTGTGAAAAGCCTCCCATGCAAGCTGGCATGCAACAAGGGAGCTGCTCTCACATTTGCCTGGAAGGTGTCACCTGGACGTCGTTGGAAAGAGGTTAAGTGATTTTGTTGATTTTCAGAAAGGTGTGGTTGGAGTGGCGTGGGCGGATTTCCTTCTGGATGTCGCGGCGTCAGGAAATGGCTTGGAGGACTGACTTTTGCCTGGTCGGATGGACGACAAATGGATGGATTTGTGTGGTGCTTCTTGTTGATCGCAATCTCCAATCTCACTTTACACCATTACAGTGCATGCACTACCTACCCTTGTAGAGAAAGTTCTAATCGAAGTTGTTCAGCGTCGTGTTGCTTCCAGGTTCCATCCTCTCGTCACTTTGGCTCTAGGAGGGAGGAATTATTCCATTGGCATCTTTCCTGACCACCTCCCCTACTATGTAGAGAGCCGAATGAAGTAGAACTCTGCTTATTACAACAGCCCGCCGAAGATATCGTCAAACTCATCCCCCCTTTTCCGCTTCCTTTTCTTGGGCGGCTTCTTACTACTGCTTTTGTCCAGCGACCCAAAGATGTCGTCGAACTCGTCGCCTTCCCTCTTCCTTTCCTTCTTCGCCTTCTTTGGCTTGGCGAGACCTGCTGCTGAGGCGCTGGTGCTGCTGTTGTTGGTCCCTTTAGTCGCTGCTTCGTCCGTCTTGATCCCTGCTGTAGTGGATGTCTGGTGGCTTGTCGCGTCCCTCTCCGTCTGCGCTTGAACTGCTAAATTTTCGCGTTGGGGGGATATAGCGCGTGCTGCTGTCTGCTCGTCCTGCTCAATGGATGCCATGATCTCCTCCCTGGAGACGGCCACGCCCATGTCTACGTCCATTTCCATGTCCATGTGCGTAGCCGTGTCTGCATCAGTTGTGCCTCGGTCTGGGGCGGTCTCGCTTGCCCGCCCGGATGCTTGGGCCTTGGATAGCAGTGCTGCTCGCTCCTCCTCGGTTGCTTCCGCAGCCATTTCTGGAGCGAGTGGCGCCACGGCCTTGTCCACCTGTGCCAGCACCCCGAGAAGCATCAGCCCGAGGTGCGCAAACTGCCTGTCGGCTGATAGCTGTGTAAAGGCGCTGTGATGGAAGTATTAGCAGCTGAAACCTCTGCAGAGTTCCAAACACAGCACGAGAAAAGAGAAAGGGAAACGCACAGATAAGCCCCCGGCCCTAACCTCCAACGCAAATACTCTGCCCTCTTCTTCACCACCCCCAACCCCCTATTTTCCGCTTTCCCCTGCCCGCTTTTCTTCCCTCCCTCCCTCTTCTTCTCATCCTTCGCCCTGATCTTGGCCACCCGCTCCGCCTCTCCCAACCCCGCTTCTAACTCGTCAAGCATCTTCCGCACATGCCGCCTCAGCATGTCGGCCTGCGCCCACCATTTCGATAAGCGGTGCTGGTTCTTGTTGCGGTGGTGGAAGCGCTCGAGGAGCTCGAGGGCGGGTGAGAGGGATGCGATGGCCGTGTTGAGCACTTCTGGATTGAGGGCCGCAGGGAGGGGTTCTTTGTCTGGTGGAGGAGGGTTTGGGGTTGGGGGCTGTGGTTGAGACTGGGACATTTGTTATGGTTATGAGACGAGGCTGATGGAATGAAATGAAGTGGTGCGAGGAAATGAATGAGGTGAGGTTGGGAAGGTGAATGTAGAGATTATATGGAAGCTGGTCGACGATTTCTCTAGGATCAAGAAGATGTGACCAAATCAAACCTATGGAGTTGATTGATATTAGAGGTGAGGTTGAAGGACTAAAATAGAGGGCGGAGTCCTGTATAAGTGGGAAGAAAGCTCAGATACCTTAGACCTACCTTAATTATGGAAAAGTAAAGTGAACGTTCAGCTTCACCGTTAGGCTGGGATTAGGGTTAAGCTAAGTATCATGCTCCATACAAGCCATTGTAGCTTAGTATACAATAATGTAGAACGTTGTCATGCAGGCAGCAGCGCATATCCAACTATCTCGTAAACTTAGTCTCAGATTCTCAGCCACACCTTTGGCGCTTGGCATTGTGTGTTTGTATCTGTGGGGCTTCTCCCTACCGCACACCCTTTTTACCCAATCAGATACCACACACAAAGCTATTTATTCTGTGAGCACTCCGCGGGGACCCATAAATACATACGCACGAACCCTATGGCTGTGCAGATGCGACCCACACCGCCGCCTGCGGCGGTGCAACCACCCCGCCAGCCGCTTGCGGCTGGCAATGCTCACAGAATCAAGTCTGTGCACCAGAGACTACTCTATTATGTAAAATCACAAGATGGGAAGAAAAGGAAGAGAAGCTGGAAGAGATCTCGCGATGAAGAGGTTAAATACCAGAGCAAGTGGGGCACACGCATCCCGACGGCAGGCGCCACCGTCACAGCATGTAGGGTGAACACTTTTGGCCCTAGCTTTCGTACCGGCTGATAAAAAAGGTCCAACAGCCCGCGTAGCGGGCTGCGCACCCTAGTTGGAAGAACAGACAGCTTGCCTCGCAAACTATATAAATATATATACCATTGCAGAATCGAGACGCATAGGCTAACCATAAAATTCATCACCCTCTTAAGGTATCTCTACAGCCCTTTTACCATTCCCGCATAGACCCTGACTAAGGATAGTATACTACCACACTATTAGTATACTAATAGTCCAAGCTAAAACACCAATTTGACCCTATCCGGGTCGCCACTAACACACCCTCACCCCACAAATCTCAACCCCCTTCGTCTCCACATACGCTCTCCTAGAGAAATACCTCGCCGCCAGCTCCCTGACAAAGTCAGCGTCGGCCTGGCTCCAGACATCCAGGCCCATTTCAGCCAGCGCCTGACTATCAACTCTCACCCAGCCCCTGCTGCTCCCTCCCAGCAACCTCGCCTCCTCTTCCCGACTGCTTCGGTCATGCGCGGCCCCACTTAGCAACGACGATGGCGCAGGCCCGTCAAACTCGGCAGTGGTATCCACATCCACATCCAACAGGTCATCGTCATCATCGTCCTCCGAGGAGTCTACTATATCCGCCAGGACTGATAACACAGAGGTGGTGAGGCGGTGGAAATAAGCCACCACGGCGAGCTGGACCTGCGCTCGGGCATTCTCATCGTCTTCATCGCCAGCGCCATCACCACCATGCCCGGCAAGCGAAGCAAGGGAATCAGCTATGCCCATGCCACTACTACTGCTGGCGGCGGCGCCAAAGCTAGATCTCCTCTGTCCCTGCGCCCCAGGCTGTTGAGAGGGTGAGGACGGCCCGCCGCCCATAACGGGTGATGCAGGCGCCGGCGCCATCAGATCCTCCAGCAGTGCGGCATCATGACTCTGCTCGTCGATCTCCTCGCTGTGCCGCTTCTCGCCTGCCGACGCCCACCACATGAAGCCGTTGTAGGCTAGGGCGGCCCAGGTAGTGGGCTCGACGATCTTGTCTGTGTCGTCACCGTTCCCTACTGCTGAGAGGGTTGATGGACGGTCTTCTGTTGCGGCAGTTCCGGGTCGGGAAGCGGATGATGGTTTAGAGAGCCGGATGGCGGGTGTGGTTGGCACAGGGGAGTCGCTCGTCTCTGAGGGAGGACTACGTGCGTTGGGTGGTTGGGGATGAGGGCGCGTCTGTGCTACTGCGAGCCGGCGGAGGCCTAGGGTGAGGGAGCGGAAGCGGCGCAGGTCGCGCTGCGTGGCTTTCACGGGGACACCCTTGGGACACTCTACTGTTGGCCAGACGCGGTGCTTCGCATGGAAGGTGTAGGGTGGGGGCATGGTGATGAGCATGTCCCAAAGCCCTTCCTTCATGGCGAGGATGCTGTCGGTGGTGCAGGCGACCCATCCCGAACCGGCGTCGTCAACATTGCTGGAGTCGTTGTGGTCGTTTCCCCGGGCGGATCGCTTTCGTCCAGCTTGGTGTTCCAGTAAATGGGATATGTCGTGTACGCCGACGCTGAAGAGTGGACGTAGGCGCTGAACCGGGGCTGAAGGATCTATTACGTCGCAAACGGATACGGGTATATTGGACAAGACTGAGATATCGTACACTGAAAGCAGGTCAGTGGGAGCGGTCCTCGAAGCTGTGCATGGTGACGCCTACCAAAATTGCAGACCTCATGCACAGGGGCATGACACGAAATAAGAATACGCTTGCGCAGCAGCGCGGCGCGGTGGATGGGGAAGATCAATGGCCCGAACGTGTCCAGTAACGAAGTCAGGCTCCAGGCTGGGTGGAATGGCGAGAGTCGATGGCCGGGCGGGATCAAGGCTGCGCCATCCGAGGCTGAACGATTCCTAACATGACCTTTCCCCAAGCCAGGGCGGCTAGCCTTGATACTCAAGACGGGGGATTCGAGGGGCGTATCCTTCAACGGCTGAGGCGCCGTTGTCTCGCGCACCGCATGCTTCTCCCAGTAGTCGTCTAACAGCTGTGTCTGTGTCCTATCGCCAGCTAGCTTGGCTGCGAGAGTTTTCAGACCCTCGGCATGGCGCCATGCCCTCCCGAGGCGGCCATAACTGAGGGGCACGAGCACACCAACGGCGATCATGCGCGCATGGCGCGTCTCCTCCTCATCCGTGGGTCTGTTGACAAAAGCGCTAAGGCCAGCATGGCCACCATCGTGAACGAAGTATATCAGGTCGTCGGACACGGTGTGGAGGCCCGACGGCAGGCTCTTGTACTCGACGGTGCCCTCCAGCTCAAGACCGGGCACGGCCTGTTTCCAGACGATAGTGTAGCCGGCCTTGACGTCGAAGTCGATGAGGAATAGAGCCGATATAGGCGGGAGGTCAGTCAAGATGGCCGCTGCGGAGGGCTGCGGCAGCCAAACCGAGAGGGGCGGCGGCCCGCGACGGGATGCGGCCATTGTCGAGACCGGCGACTCAGACTCCGCCGAACCGGTGGCCTGTGACCCAGGAAACTGGTTTTCAGGGGAACAGTTCGGTTATCGCGGAAACGCAACCATTATTAGGCCGCCATTGGACGACGGCAAAAAGCTGCCCAGGACTGCAAAACCAGGCCGTTAGAGAAGTGAGAAAACGGCGCGCAAAATGCTCGGGGTTGTAGTGTCGGATAGCTGTAGCTGGTGATCGGATGTCGGATGTTGGAAGGATGGGACGGCACCAAGTCTAGCGTGAACTGCGGCTAAATACGGTACAGTACGTACCGTACACACGTCACCATACCTGTACGTAGGTAGTAAGGTAGTGGCAGCCTCCTATGCACCAGCACTTTCAAACCTGCAAGCGCTCCTGTTTACCGGCCCATGATCTGATCTCTCTTCCAGACCTGGTTGCTGAACTCAGGTCATCCCGTATATTGGCTGGTGTTGTGCACAGGTAAAACACCTTAACAGGTAACCTTAGAGGCGCTAATGCTGCCTATACGTATCACGTATCCGTATATTGGGAATATTCGCAGCTAAAAACACTTGAACACATGCAGCCGTTCGGTACCCGCCGAGCCACTTGTTCAGAGCCTGGCATCAACTACTTTGTGACACCTGAGCTATCATCAGATACAGGAGCCCGAAGCCAGTGCCAGCTCGGACGAGCGTTCCCGCCTGATGCTCCGGGCCGAGCGTTGAAACTTAGCGCTCGGTGGGCAGCGCCGACCCCCACCGGAGTCATGGGGGAGACCCTTGTTTGCTCCGCAAGTCTGCGGCTCAGTCAGCACGTCAGCGGTTTCACCATCCATCCTCCAGTCGAGCTGGCTTTGAACGAACCAGCAAGATGGCGGGCCAGTTCATTGTCACGCAAAGCCGTGCTTCCGGCTCCAATTTCTCGGCACATCCAAAGAATGCCATTCAGCCGATATAGGTAGGCATATTCGTCTCCTATCGGACTGCGCATCTTGGCCATGGCGACGGACGTAAGCTTCCAGCTGTTCGAGTCGCTGACGCTCGGCCGTATCGCCGCGTACATCGCTACACTCACTATCGTTTCCTTCGTCGTCGACTTCACACGGAAGCCGCGGTACACAAAATCCCTACCACGAGTCGGGTTTGGCGATAGCTTCCTGGGGACCATCAAGAACTGGGTCTACTTTGCGACACGCTATACCTCCTGGCTCGCCGAGGGCCACACGAAGGTATGCCAGAGCCACATGGGGAAAGAGAGAATATCCGCAGTTTCTCAGCAAGCCTGACCCAGAAGTGCTGCAGTACGCCAAACATGGCCGCGCCTTTGTCGCCCCTTCGGCCCCGGGCCGTCCGCAAGAAATCGTTGTCCCTCGATCGCAGACTGCCTGGATGCTGGAACAGCCGGACCGTGTACTATCCACCAAAGAAGCCCATCGAGACGCGCTATTTAATGATTACCAATTCTTTGGTTGTGACGACCAATTTCCCATCCGGACCATCCACAAGCACCTGGCGCGCAACATCGTCGGCCTCATCCCCGGCGTGCAGGAGGAAGTCCACGGCGCAATAGACGCGACGTTCGGGAAGGACACAGAGAACTGGAAGTCGCTGAACCTGTGGGAGGCATGGCTGGGCGTCGTCCCCCGTGTTACCAATCGAATGATCGTCGGCACCCAGTTATGCCGGAACCAAGAGTTTCTCGACAGCCAAGTGGCATTCGCCGACGACGTCGTCCAAAACGGGTTTATCTTTCAACTGTTCCCACGCATCTTTCTGCCGCTCGTCGCTCCCTTCTTCGTACTACGCAACTGGTGGCACTGGCGCAAATCATACCTCCATGCCAGACCCCTCATCGAGAAGCGCCTCCGCGACATGGTGCACAACAAGGGCTCGGACGTCGAGCCGCCAGAAGACCTTGTCACCTGGCTGATCCGACAAGCCCAAGCCGAAGGCCTCAGCTCGGAGCTCGACCCAGAAATGCTCTCGAAGCGCATCCTCCCCATCGAGTTCGCCGCCATCCACACGACCGTCATGACAGGCTTCAACCTGCTCCTCGACCTGCTCTCGTCCGACCAGGCACTCGCGCACCTCGAAACCATCCGCGAGGAAACCACCCGCGTCTCCGCGGAAGAAGCCGGAGGAAACGTCGGCGGCGGCGGCGTCTGGACGAAACAAACCCTCTCCCGCCTGCACCGCACCGACAGCGCCATCAAGGAGAGCATGCGCCGCAGCCACTTCGCCACCGCCCTCACCCACCGCAAGGTCGTCGCGCCCGAGGGCGTGACCAACCCCGTCGAGGGCTGGCACGCGCCCTACGGTGCGTTTCTGATGCTCGATCTGGCGGGGACGCACCGCGATCCAGAGCTGTACGAGAACCCGGACCGGTATGACCCCTGGCGCTTCTCGCGCGAACGGGAGGCCTACGAAGAGGAGGCGAGGGGTAGGGGTGGTGGAGATTCCAGGTCGGACGCGGCAGAAGCGGCCCTGAGGATTAAAAGGCTGGGCATGGTCACCACGAGCCCGGAGTACTTGCCGTTCAGTCATGGGCGGCATGCATGGTGAGTTCCGAACTAATATGGGTTGTGTCTTCTTCAAGGCGGTGGCTGTTCCTAATACTAACGTAAACACGGGATAGCCCAGGGCGGTTCTTTGTCGCGCACGAGCTGAAAATGATACTGGCTTATTTGGTGCAGAACTACGAGTTCAAGCCGTTGCCCGAGAGGCCCAAGCCATTTTGGTTTGGGGGTAATATTATCCCGCCGGTGCAAGCAAGGATTGAGGTTAGGAGACGAAAGGGAGCAGTGTAGAGCGGGCATGGAGCTGGCGTCCAGATGGTGTGGTGCCTTCCTTTTTTGGCATTGCATCCAATAGGTGGTGTATGGTTGCCCGGGTGGGGAGGGGTGTGTACAGCCTCGGGTGTTCATCAAAGGGACAACATGTATCACCGGTCAAGCATTAGACCCGGACTAGAAGATGTTACTGCAGTCGCGGCCCAATGCTGATGCTTGATTTTGGCTTCGTCCCTCCCCCTGTGAGTTGACTGAGAGGAGAGGCTGGGAGATGGAAAGTTGCTACTAGAGATCTAAGAAGGGCACAGCTGATCGATTTTTCCGGGCTGATAACTCATAAGCTGATGCATCTACTACAGTACTTAGGTAGGTAAGGTATGTTAACCTGCCGAAGACCACATGCTTGAATAGATCTTGCATCTGATATCGCAACAGATCAGGAGCGTGAGCCCGTGCCAAGCTCGGACGAGCCTTCGCCTGGCACCGGCCCCACGCTAATTACCCCGACACCTTAACCCCAACACTTCACAACCTCGGGACACTGCTGGGTCATGCCTGGCTTGTCGACCAATCAAGGCAGTCGAAATTCCCGCCATCCCCTCCACCCCACACACGGACGACCTGCATCTGACAGCCCTGTGCTGTTCCATTCCGTCCAAACTTTTTATGCAACGCTGCAGGCACATGTGCACCTGACTCCAGGAGAATCCCATCTCGGGCTGTTGCTTGGAAACATGAACGGCGTGTCGCAAACTCGCTAACCACTGCATCGCCATCACCGACAGAAAAGGGTGCGGCCCAATCTGCTGCCGTTGCTGAAAGCCCACTGTACCTTCCGAATGCCTGTCCACTGGGCATCGCCGCCGAGCTAGGATCGTCCGTCTCGAAACACCCCGCTTGTAGGGACCATTGGAGAACGGTAGCGCCGCTCCGATCCCTTCAGAAGGCACAAGCCAGACCCTGTTTGGACCCCTATTTGGTGCGAAGGCCAAGCAAGTACGACAAGCGCGCTCTGCCTCCGACGACCTTCTCTGCTGGCGACTCCGACTTCTCCGGGTTCCCCGCCCTCGCTATAACAATGGCCTCTATCCTCTCCTACGTTGGCAATTTTCTCGCCGGCTACACCGTCCTGACCATCTTCTTCTACATGCTGTCGTTGGTGGTACCCAAAGCGGCCTTCGTGGCTCGCTCACTGGCCTCGTACTTGTCCTTGGTCATTTGCTCACTCTATGGCGTCGCCGCTTCGATCGTCCTCCGCCTCATCGGCTACCACCAACTGGCGCAATGGACGGCAGGCCGCAGCTTCAAGTGGGTCATGGGCATCACAACGGGCGTTACGTTCGACGTTGAAGATCCCAATGGCTACCTCGAGAAGATCCGCCCGGCCGTCTTCGTCGGCAACCACCAGACCGAGCTCGACGTGCTGATGTTGGGGTGCATGTTCCCCAAGTACTGCAGCGTGACGGCTAAGGCATCGCTGAAAAAAGTGCCTGTCCTTGGCTGGTACATGGCACTCAGCGGAAGCATCTTCATCAACCGCTCCAACAGCCAGGACGCCCGCTCGGCCATGCGCGGCGCCGCCGAGGAAATCCGCAACAAGCGGCAGAGCGTCTACATGTTTCCGGAAGGCACCCGCAGCTACTCTAAAGAGCCCATGCTGCTGCCCTTCAAGAAGGGCGCCTTCCACCTCGCCGTCCAGGCCCAGGTGCCTATCGTGCCGGTTGTAGTCGCGAACTACAGCCATGTACTCTGGATCAAGGGGCTGGTCTTCAACTCCGGCCGTATCCCCTGCAAGGGTAAGTCGTTTACTTCCTATGTCTGTCTCAACTTCTCGCTGACTGGCGTGTGCAGTTCTCGATCCCATTTCCACGACCGGCCTTACTGCCGCCGATGTTGACGAGCTGACGAGGTCAACCCGGGAGCTAATGCTCAAGGAGCTCATCACCCTGACGGAGAAGGCGCGTGGGCAGTCCGTTTCCAATGCCATGGACAGCCATGCGGACGGTGTTTCCAACACAGCGCCCAAAATGAAAGTAGCTGCCTGAGGAAAGCTCGCTCCCGCCCAATGGGAGAACGACTTGGGGGCTCGCCAAGTAAATGGCGAAAGCAATTACGCGACATGATATCTCAGACTGCATTCAGCCAAACCTCCAGCCGCGGCAGGCGCTGCAGGAGAATACCCCTTAGCAGGCTTTAAGCCTATATCGAGCAAGTCAGCCGGCGTCGTGGAAGCGCTCGTTTTGATACCCTTAGAGCGGGAGCAAGGATGATACCAGGACTTAGTCACGCTCGACGATGCATTAACGATGACATGGACATTGATGCAGCTGTTATAGAGGATAGAGGAGAGCATAGATGGGTCGTTGAGGGAATTGCAAAGGGTCGATCCGACATGGGATACGCTTGCTCTTGGACAAGCTCTAGAGAGAAGACCTACGAACGTACCTAAGCAGTTAGAGAGTCCCAAGGATTAGAAGACAATTAACTGTCTACTGAAATAGTTCGCTATGCTCATGTCGTGTCATGAGTCTTTCTTTGATTTGTGTACTTCCCTTAGCTCCAGAGTCAGCCTGGCGGGAACGAGCAGTCTTAGTCTCAATGCTCAAGCCAGCATCTCCTTTTCACAACCCGATACTAATCCTCACGCCCTCCCTAATCAAATGTGCGTAGAAAATGCCTCAGTTGTGGTCTATCCGCCGTATATGGCATCACCCACTTTATACAGGAAGACTGAGAACCGGTATGATGTGAAAAACCCCAGCATCCCATCTATTTTACTTTCTTTTCGTTTACCTCATATACCTCTGTGCGCATTTTCCAAGTACATACATCCCGTCCGGCAAAACCTCTATCCCTAACGAACATACCGAACCCATTTACCAGCACAGCTAAGCCCACTTCTCCAAATTCCGCAAGAGACACCCCTCCTTCCCTTCCCTCTTGACCAGCCTCCCAACGGTATACACCCTCTCACCGGCCCCCTCCAAAGCATTCGTCACCGCCTCGGCCGCCTGTCCCGCCTCGACGGCGAGCACCATCCCCAGACCGTTGTTGAACGCCCGCGCCATCTCGGCCGGCTCAACCGATTGGCCCAGCCACTTGAACACCGGCGGCACCTCCCAGGTCGCCACATCGATCTCGGCCGCGAGATGCGGGGGCAGCATGCGCGGTACGTTCTCGGTCAGCCCGCCGCCGGTGATGTGCGCCATGCCCTTGATGGCGGAGCCGGTCTGCGCCAGGGCGGCGAGGAGCGGCTTGACGTAGATCCTCGTCGGGGTGAGGAGGGCTTCGCCGAGGGTGGTGGTGCTGTCCCAGGGGCAGGGGTCAGTGTACTCCAGCCCGCGGGTGCGGACGATCTTGCGCACGAGGGAGAAGCCGTTGGAGTGCACGCCCGACGAAGCCAGGCCGAGCAGGATGTCGCCTTCGACCATGGCGTCTTTGCGCGGGAGACGCTGGGAGGCTTTCATCACGCCCACTGCGGCGCCGGCGGCGTCGTAGTCGTCTCCCGAATACAGGTCGGGCATCTCGGCCGTCTCGCCGCCGACGAGGGCACAGCCTGCCTCGATGCACCCTTTGGCGACGCCCTCGACAAAAGAGGCGGCGACGGAGACGTCCAGGCGCGAGCAGCCGTAGTAATCGAGGAACATGAAGGGCTCGGCGCCCTGGACGACCAGGTCGTTGACGTTCATGGCGACGAGGTCGATGCCGACTGTGTCGTGCTTGTTCATCTTCTGCGCGATGATCAGCTTGGTGCCGACGCCGTCGATGGCGCCGACGACGATGGGCGCGCCCGGATGGCCGGCCGCCGAGAGGTCGACTTCGCCGCCGAAGCCGCCAATGATGGCGTCGGCGCCGGGACGGCGAGTCGTGGCGACGGCGGCTTTGATGCGGTCGACGAGCTCGTTGCCCGCGTCGATGCTCACGCCGGACTGGGCGTACGTCAGCTTGTCGGAAGCGTCTGTCTTGCGGAAGGCTCGGTGGGCGATGTCCTTGCGGTAGTACATGCCGTCGAAGTTGATCAATTTGACGCCCTCGTAGGCCTTGTCAACGGCGGCCCGGAGAGAATCACCAACTGCGTTGGCCGCGATCACTCGCCCACCTGAGGTGAGCAGCGTGTTGCCCGTGAGCTTCGTGCCGGCATGGAAAATTGTGATATCCTGGGGCGCCTCCCCTACTTGCATGGGGATGTTCTTTGGGTATGACTCGGGGTATCCAGGGGCCGCTACGACCACGGTCGTGCTGAACTTGGGAGAAACCTTGACGGGGATGTCCTCCAGATAAGGAACGGGCCCGGCGCAGGCGTACATGATCTTTGCTAGGTCCGATTCGAGTAGGGGAAGCACTGTCTGCGTCTCGGGATCGCCGAAGCGCACATTGTACTCGAGCACCTTAGGCGTGCCGTCCGGGGTGATCATAAGACCGGTGAATAGACAGCCGCGGAAGGGGAAGCCGTCCTTGCGCATACCGTCAATGGTAGGCTGGAGGATCTCGCGCTCAATGCGGGCAATTAGCTGCGGTGTGGCGAGCTTGGTGGGCGCGTAGCAGCCCATACCACCCGTGTTGAGACCGGTGTCGCCCTCTCCAATGCGCTTGTGGTCCTGGGCGGGCGGCAGAGACTTGATAGTGGTGCCATCGCAGAACGAGAGGATGCTCAGCTCGTCGCCCGTCAGGAACTCCTCGATGACGACCTCGTCACCAGCGGAGCCAAATGCCTTGTCCAGCATTATCTCCTTGAGCGCCTGCTGAGCCTCCTCCTGTGTCTGAGGGATTATCACGCCTTTGCCAGCCGCTAGGCCAGTGGCCTTGATCACCACGTTGTGCCCGACCCTCTTTAGGTACTGGCTGGCCTTTTCGTAGTCGTCGAAGTTCTCGTAGGCAGCGGTCGGGATGTTGTGCTTCTTCATGAAGTCCTTGGAGAAGGTCTTGCTGCCCTCCATGCGCGCGGCTTCTTTGGAGGGGCCGAAGACGGGGATGCCGGCCTCGCGGAAGAAGCCCTCGACGCCATCAACGAGAGGGGCCTCGGGGCCCGGGACCACGAGATTGACGCCATTCTTCTTTGCGAGCTCGACAAGGCCCGGGTAGTTGTCGGCAGCCACAGACGTGTCGTTGGTCACCTTTGGCAGGCGCGCGGTGCCTCCGTTGCCGGGTACGGCGATGATGGACTCCACCAGCGGCGACTGGGCAAGCTTCCAGGCGAGGGCGTGCTCGCGGCCGCCGTTACCGATGAGCAGGATGCGCAGAGTAGACATCTTCACGTTGGGTCGAATTTGATCGGTCCTTCTCTGCCCAGCATCATGCCCCTCCTTTGGCGTCCAGAGCGCGGGAAAAATTGCCAGGGGACTTTTCTACCCCTCCCCCGCGATTTCGGATCTGTTACTTATCGGCCGGCCAACGCTGATTGGTCAATCCCTGGGCAAAGCCTGGGGTATCTCTGGTGCTGAATCGCGATCTTTTTCACTTCAGGTTGACTGAAGGAATTGAAGCCATCGGAAGGTTATAAGGGAATAATCGTTCCCAAGCACGGCTGGACAGCTCGAGACTCATTGTATGCGTACTTACGATGTATGTACAGTACATACCATAGGACAAGCGGCGTGGGTTGTCGAGGAGAAACCAAGAGGTCACCAGACCTTATCAAGTACATTAGCCTGGCAGCTAGCTGTACGGTGTTCACGAAGTGTCAACGACGGGATGGATGCCGATGTAGCACAAATAGCTTCACGGCGCGGTTGGTCCCAGTCGAACTGTATTGGAGTGCGGCGCGGCGGAGGTGGGGTTGCGAACTGGGTCTGATAGCTTACTAGAGGCCGTGTACGGCGCCGTATTCTGCTATGTGTAGTGTCTCAGTACTGCAGCATTTTGAAGATTTGTCTTTCTTCACGTGTGGTTGCGGTGATGCGGTGGGGTTGAAGAGCCAGTGCTGGAATGCAACCGTCGTGGTTCTGGAGGTGAGAGCATGAAGCTCATTGGTTCCCGCTTGTGTCGCCCGGTTCCCGGATCGAACGGCAGAGGAATCCTTCTTCTGCCTGGCGAAAACAGGGGGTTCCAATAGGTATTGCATCATGACTCCTCCATCACCAACACATCAAAGCCGAAGGATGCCGATACCACAATTCGAAGTGACCCTCAACGATAGGCACCTCATCTTTGTGAGGCTGTCGACCTATGAAGTGCCCAACAGTGACTGTGTAACAGGTCAAACAGAGAACCTAGGCGTGAGTCGGGCGAAGCTTTGGGAAGTTGTTGGGTTTCGCAAAGTCGGAGTTTACTTTTAGCTTAGTTACAGTACAAATTCGCAGGGGGAAGACTTGGAAGCTTGCCAAGACGGCTGGCCCCACCAGGCACGGTACGTACCCGCCCGGCTCCACCAGCAATTCAGGCACCGACCCATGTGCCCGTCGCTGCCCGTGAACCCAGCAACCAGACTTGGGCCGTTAGGTTCCATTCTCAGAAATCAACACTCTTGGCTTCACTATTTCAAGATGTTGGAAACAGCTTCCGTACGGCGCATAAAGCACCATGAATTGACGCAGGCGTCTTGACTCAGTGCATTCATGTGTATCTTCGACCCAAAACATGTTTATGTTCCACTAAACGAGTCGGAGCAGGCGGTCCGTGCGACTCGACAACAACGCTGGGTCGCGCGGCATCATCGCCCGCTTCTGTGCTCCCAGGCGGTCAAACTCTCATGGAAGTCTGAAACAGTGGAGGGCTCACCAACTATACCCGCTATCAGAACAACCTCCCTGCTTCCCATGTGGCTGCTGACTCCGAAGTTCTACCGGTAGCAGAACGACAAGAACGGAGCATGTTGATAGTGAGTGAATATCATAGTGTGTGCGAACCCACTTGACATTCCGCAGTCATGCCGCCCTTGCTGGGCACCCGAAGGATAACGTTGTGTATGCATCCGTCGTTGTCGCGAGCCAATTGTCGTCGAGCGCCTGGACTCAACCACAAACACGAGTGTTGTCGTGGCCACGTCTGCAGAGAGCAGCTGCAGGCGTCCTTGAGGAGTTTCAAACTTTCAATGATGTTGTGCCCGCCCGACCCCGATCGCGTGGACCATCTTCTCCCAATCCACTACGTGCCTCGGGCGTGTCATTGCGAAGGCATTGAGTTAGCGTTGGTATCCGAGCCCGTGCTATTATCCCGAGGGAACCAACGGAAACGACGGAATACTCAACCCAGTTTGTGGGATATCACGTCCTTGACGAACATGAAAGCCATGCGATCGTATCGTGTGTAGGGCTGCCCCACTGTCCGGATAGTTGGCCTTGATAATTCCAGCAGTTCTTGCTTCTCAATGACGCCACGGCCACTCGGCGGCTTCCAGTTTGGATTTCCGAAGTGGACGGCTGCAAGGAGTGGCAGCCTCTAATCCGACGCAGGATCGAGTTGCAGCGTGATTAATATCAAAAAATCACCTTCGCTAAAGTGAGCTGTAGCTCTATTACGTCCCCTTGAATGAAGCCCGGTTCTCCATTTCGACAGAGCTATCTCCACGTCAACCCACCAAACCGCTGATCGCACGACCCAGTTTGCAGACCTTGCTTTTCTGCTCTTGGGGGATGCATGATCACCTTCAGCGGGATACAGCGATCGGCAGAAGCGTGGCCGGGCAACAAATGTGCCAGCTAGCAGGTCGCCAGCGACCGCAAGACCTGGGTTGGCAAGTGGTCCGTCGGGTTTCCCCAGTCTCCCGCTCTGTCCGCCGGCCGCGATGAGATCGACTTGGGATCGACTTTCCACTCACTACAAACAGACAGCACCAGCGGACCATCGCCGAGACTGAGAGAACCATGCCAAGCACTCTACCAACCTTAAATGTGCTCGAGTGCAGTCTCTGAAGAAGCTTATCTGCCAAGCATAATATGCCAAAAATGAACCTGGAACTGTTCAGTCGTTTCTCTAACTCTTCCGCTCTGGTCAGTGGTCGGGCCGGTCGGCGGGTGAGGTCTGGTCATCGCCAGAAACACCGGAACCTGGAAGTCAGAACCAACATGGGGCGCGGATCGCATGTGGAAGGCTTGGCACGCTTATCGTCATCGCTCGGGAACGGCGACATCATTGACAGGGGAAGATACCGGGCTTGTGTCCTTCCAACCACTCAAGTGTCGTTGTTTTTCAGGGGTAGCTGTTATCCAGTCACCGATCACCCCACAACACCAAAAGCCAACGTTGACGTCTTGCTCCAACTAACACACACCAACCGCGCTCAGTGGAGGTCTCAAACACCCGTCGAGAGCTTGCTTCTCCAAGAATCGACCATTCAATGGAAGATCCGTATCCATTCCCGGCACTTTTGGACACAACCTCCTGCTCATTGTCACAATTTCTCTCATCTCACTCTCCACTGAGAAGGCATGGACTAGGAGACTAGGTATTCATGTGAAAAACCCGCCTGTGCCGCCCTCGGCGGAAGCTTGAAACAACAGAGTAATCGTGAGAGGCGCTTCCATTGCGGCTGCGCCATAACTATCCGGTGGCTGTTTGGGCCAAAGCTCCCCTCCCGAACTCCATACGGCTCTGTGGTAGAGGAGGCTGGTTTGTGATGCGGGAACCTCGATGACTGGTTGGGTGACAAGAGCTTCGGGCTGGTACGAACAAAGTCTGACAGCGGGGGCTTGTTGCTCGCCTCCTCCTGGATACTGTCCTACATGGCCAACAACGGGCCTGGCTGAGCCGAACAGCCGGCAGGACTGTGCTGTACCCCTGTATTCCTCAACATGCACGGGACCGTCGCTGCGTCGGTCTGGGACCAGCTTCCGCCTTCGGTCGCACAGCCGGGGGCGTCTTGCCCAACCTCGCGATTCTGGGAACAAGGCTGTATCCGCCCAATCCTTGCCGGCCTCCGATCACTCGGTCTCCACCCCCATCCTACCACGGCCGATTTCCATGCAGCCTAGAGGGAATTTGCCTCAACCTCGTGTACGAAGGTAAGACAAACAGCGAAGATGTCATCATCCCAACCCCGCTGTACCACACTCCCCACCCTCCTCTCTTGTCGAGGTCTGTCCGGGGCTGGGGTGTCGACTCGAGGTGTATAAACATCTGTCTCCCGGATCGTCTGGTACGGCCTCTCTTCATCCTGCTCCCTCATCGGCCCACGGCAACCAATCCCGTTCGCTCACGGTTCCCTTAAGACCCTCGTTCATACCTTGCCTTGTGCCTGGACAACCTAGGTCCAACACATCGTGCAAACCTTCGCTATAAGCCACAGTCGTGGTCGATACACGGGCCGGAAAGACACCATGAGAGCAGCACTTTCACTCGTCGCCTTCGCCGCCTCGGCTTTGGGTGCCAACATTCCGTTCAGGGGCGAGAGGGCACTTGTCGCTAAGGGATATAAGCATGGCGACTGCGATGAATGTGAGACGGTGACCACCAAGGTCATCGTGACGTACACTACCGTCTGCCCCGTCACCGAGACTACAACCCAGTCCGGCACCACCTGCACGTCGACCTACACCACGACCAGCACGGTCGAGACGGCTGTTCCCACCACCATTGTCGTGACCAAGACGGCACCGCCAGTGACCAAGTCGACTGGAGAAGGTAGGCAGAGTCTCCACATCTTGTGACGCGGGGCTTAGTTTTGCTCACATATGGCTTGCCAGTTGTCTACACCACCTTGACTGAGCTGTGCCCCGTCACGGAGACCAAGGTTGTCGGTGGCTCGACAGTCGAGGTCACCTGGACTTCAACATCCACTATTGTCACCAAGGTTCAGCAGACACAGACCGTCTACACGACGTCCGTTGCTACTGAGTATGAGACGACCGATGTCTACACTACGGTCAGCTGCCCTGAGACCGTCTACACTACCGTCTCCAAGGGCTCCACCATCGAGATCACGCAGACCGACACGTAGGCACCCAGCAACTGAACTGATTGATCCCCTCCTGCTTCGATCGGAGTGACTAACTTGCCAACCAGAATCACCCTGACCAACACCGAGGTGCGCACCGTGACCGAGATGATCCCGGTGACCATCACCACCCGCGTGCCATACACCGTCAACGTGCCCGTCACCGAGCAGGAGACGGTCACGGGCTACTCGACCGTCATCGTGTCGGCCATCGACACCGTCTACACCTCGTCGCCCCTGCCGCCCACCACCGTCATCATCCCGACCTCGTACACCGTCTCGGTCCCGCCCGTCTACACCTCCGCGCCCAGTCCCACACCCAACGTGACAACCACCGCGACGGCTACCGCACCGCCTGTCCAGACCGCGGGTGCCGGCAAGGCTGTTATGGGCGCCCCGGCCGTGGCGCTTGTTGCCGGTCTCATTGGGATGGTGCTTCTCATTTGAGAATATTAATTCAAACCATCTAATTCATTTCCTGTGGCTTACCTGAAAGGGGGAGCCTATAAAACCATTCTGGCTTGCACTTCACGGAATGACACTCCTTAGCCATGGCTTGGGATTTGGAGTCGATATTGTGATGTATAACTGAGACATGCTCATGAGGCTGACAAAGAATGTTGGGATCCATTGGGATTGGGATTGGGCGTGTCGGGAAGGACCTCCTCTCCTGGGCTTTTGAGAGAGGAGGAGGGCGGTAATGTGTGTTTTACCTACAGTAATGTTATATGTATATATACTATAGGGACTTCCATAGAATGGTGTTATCATTGTGATATGGTGCCTTTTTTGCTGCAGTATGAGATGTACTTTCTGGATGCCCAGAGTTCCCAGACCTAAACACCCGGTCTCACAGATTATTGGCAGTGGAGGAGCCTTACCTCTCTCTCGTCTCTCAACCTGTCTGACACTCTCCGTCTTTATGAATGATGAAGAACGGGCGGTGCGAGCCAAGTCCTTCACTAAAGTCCTTAAGGTGGTAACCATTTCCTTCGGGGGAGAAATTGGGACTCTCTCGTAGGAGAGGGCGTCAGATGTGAGCTTTGTTACATATGAGCACCAATTCTTACACTGATCGAACCAATTCATCCGATTTACAATTTCAACACTACCAATTCAGCGCTTGATCCCGCAACCAGTCCAACCGATTTACGTTCCGCCAATCGATTCGACATCTAGCAGATCGCTACGCGTTTTGCGTCAGGAAATCGGTTGAAACCAAGCATAACCACCACGGACTACCCGTCACCATTCCATTGCAGTCATCAAGATGTCCCAGAGCAACGGCCTCCAAGCATTAAGGGTTCCCCGTCCTCCTGTTCTCCCCCCAGAGGCACGGTCCCGAGAACGGACCCCTTCCGAGCTCCTTCAGCTAGCCGTTCGCATGGACTGGTACGGCACTCGATTTCCGTCCGAGGAAGTTTGGAGAGCATGGGCTTATTTCTGGAAAGACGTTTGCCTGCAAAAGGTGCATCGTATCGGGGAACTCGAGGGAAAGATCCAGAGACTTGAAGCCTGTACGAAGTGTCCACCGCATTCCATCGCCCAGGTTCGAACAGTTGCTTCCATTGAGCCGACGTCTCCTCCGAAACCCTCGCTCTCGTCAATCCTCGGCGTCACAGTCGAACCAGTCAAGCCGGAAACTCTTTCTGGGCCTTCTCTTTCGCAAACCGTCAGCATCTTCATCGAACCGACTGGCCCAGCCCCTACTTCAGAGCTCTCCTTCTCGCCGGTCCTCACCGTCTCAATCGAGCCAGTCCAATCAGTCCAACCCGCCGAGCCGGACGGAGACTCCGACACTTGCCCCAAGTACCAGGATGCGTTTCTCTCCCGGAAAGCCCTCATCGACTACCTCTACTCCAGGAATCGGATCCCAGTCCGACCCGTCCTTCACCTAGTCAAGAAGGTAGCCCAGGGACTAGCTCCTTCGCGCGTGCTTGAACAGATTCAGCAGATACGTGAGAAGACGAGACACATCAGGTTCCGGAAGCCCTGGTATTTCGAGGCAGCTCCACAGATCATGCCCGACGGGCAGGCTCCTCTCGTTCCTTGCGAGCCTGCGGCCGACTTGACCGGGTCTACTATCACTCGCGCCGCTATCTGAGCGTTCTGCGCACTTGCGCACATCGGTATCGCGTCATCCGGGAAAGGCATCTGCAGAGCTGGGTAACTGAGCATAACATTACTGGTTGCACGTATGTAGGGAAATCATGTAGGATTAAGGCCACTGAAGCTCCGATGTTTGGCCTGCTGTGCCAGATGGGCTGGTTGTTGATGTCTGCGGAAGTGATGCATGAGAGTTGAGGGAATACGATGGAGCTTATTTGTTGTGGGTCCTGGCTGCTATGAAGCATCACCCTGTGGCCAGAAAAAAGCCGTATGTATGTACACTAAACATGAAGACAAAACTTTCTTTCTTTCTTTTTTTCTTTCTCCTCTCCTCTTCCTCTTCTTCCTTCTCTTTCTTTTCATTTTCCCCTTTTCTTCCTTTCTTTTAGGTCTAATTCTGTTTGCTCGACTCCTCTTGCTTGAACTGACGGCGTGTTTGGTGTCCGGCTTCTTTTGACCATGAGGTGAGCATGTAGCTTTATCGATAAGGGGGAGGGTTTAAATGTCGCCTCGACATCGCGGTGTGGCTTTACCCCTGTTGAAGGATCAAAGGAACAGTATCACGATACATCTGCCCGCCAAATTAAGTTACTTCTACTGTAGATCACTCTTCGGACTAAACGGCGTCCCCGTGATGAATAACTTGCTGGTACGCTTAGCGTTCCCTAGCCGGGTCACCCTCGCGCGCCCAGCAACCTGGAAACCACTGGCTGGGTTGCCGATGTCATGGATATGACGTGTTGCCCGGCCACTGATCGGACACAGGCGAGTTATCTCGGTTGACTGGCATCCATCGTGGTACAGTACAGTTCGCTAAAGAACAGTCGTTCGTAATGCAGTGAAGGAAGGATCGACATGTTCCTGTTTGCTTTTTCTACTACCTGGTCTCGTGCTGGTTCCTCTCTTCCAACTGGAACTGTGGTGACCTTGAAGAAGGGAACTCTTGGCTCACGGATCTCATGAGCAGTTCCAGGAAAGCTTCTACCTAATTCATCTGCCAATTGCTCGTCCAACCCGCCGTATACCGTCCACAGTGACGAATCAAACACATTCCCCCGCCAGGTTTGCAGCAGCCATGCTACCCACCACGACAATCTTCACCGTCCTGATGGCCTGCCTTGCGCAAGCCGCGGCCCTCGAGCAGCGTGAGCTAGGAGGTGTAAGTGAACGAACCCCCCTATACCTGATTTGGGGCCAATTGAGCCTAAAACTCACAAACGGCGTAGGTCCTCATCTGCAACGGAGCCAATGCCAAAGGCCACTGCGAGTATGCCGTCTATGAGCTTGACAGGTGCTACAATCTGCCAGCAGGACTGATCAACAACGCGGCCACGTTTGCGCCTGATGGCGAGGCCTTTTACTGTTATCCCTATATGTAAGTCTGACCTACCAAAAGCGAAGCCACAATACCTATTGGCAGCTGTGCTGATCATTGATCCTGTACAGAATGCAATGCGGTGGGATCTGCCGGTCACCCACGGGCTGCACCATGGGCGCCGTGGATTTTGACTACCCGCACAAGTTCAACCTTACGGCGGTCGGCTGGGACAAGTATATCACGTCGTTTGAATGCCACCGCAACACGACGGC
This sequence comes from Achaetomium macrosporum, assembly GCA_033296875.1. NCBI lineage: Eukaryota > Fungi > Ascomycota > Sordariomycetes > Sordariales > Chaetomiaceae > Achaetomium > Achaetomium macrosporum. The sequence continues at coordinate 101,159 of MU860008.1, read as the reverse complement.
GGAAGCAAATCAGTGAGGTAGCCCGGTGACCAAACTCGGCATTGGCATCGGTGTTCGGCGTTGATCGAGGCGGTGATGACGGCAGACGTTGTGGGCCCCTTTTAAACCCTCCTTTTACCCCGCCATCGGCAGTCAATCGAGGTGGGGTTCCGGCCATGCTTCTGCCATGATGGCCGTCAGTTGGGGATCACGGGGCGGGGAAGCTGTATGCCATTTCGGAGATGGCATCGATTGGAGTTATACTTAGCAGAAATACCTTACCTTAGCTAATTCGGTAGTAATAATACCTCGAGACTCTCGAGAGTTCAAGTTCAAACACACCTGATCCTCACTCGCGTCCCGTCCTTTCCATCTCAACACCAACCCCAAGCATCACCAGTCGACACACAGCACAGCACACACCACCATGGCCTTCACAACCAAAGCAACAATAGCCTCCTTCGGCGGCAAACTCTTCAAGCTCTCCCATCAGTCCACCACAACCGGCACCCCCATGGCCGTAAACCTCTACCTCCCTCCGCAAGCCCTCTCCTCGCAAAACAACAACCCCCCCAAAAAAGTCCCTCTCCTGATCTACCTCTCCGGCCTAACCTGCACGCCCGAGAACTGCTCCGAGAAAGGCTTCTTCCAGCACCGCGCCTCCCAACTCGGCCTGGCCATCCTGTACCCAGACACCTCGCCCCGGGGACTCAACCTGCCGGGGGAGAAAGACGCGTGGGACTTCGGCGAGGGCGCGGGCTTCTACGTCGACGCGACGCAGGAGCCGTGGAAGGGCGGGTACCGCATGGAGAGCTACATCACGGGCGAGCTGCCCGCAACTCTCTTCGGGGACGCCGAGTACGGGCGCTATCTCGACCGCGAGCGGGTGTCGATCACGGGCCACAGCATGGGCGGGCACGGCGCGCTGACGCTGTACCTGAAGCACCCGGGCCTGTACCGGAGCGTGAGCGCGTTCGCGCCGATTGCGAACCCGAGCCAGTGTCCGTGGGGCGAGAAGGCGTTTAGCGGGTATCTGGGCAAGGAGAACAGGGAGGAGTGGAAGAAGCATGATGCGACTGAGTTGGTGAAGGGGTGGAAGAGCGGGGATCTGAAGGCGTTGGTGGACGTGGGCACGGGGGATAATTTCTATAAGCAGGGCCAGCTGCTGCCGGAGAACTTGGAGAAGGCCGCGAAGGAGGCGGGCGTGGAGGGGTTGACGGTGCGGTATCAGGAGGTGAGTACTTATTTCTGTTGGGGTGAGAGAGAATGGGCTGCTGTACCACTGTGCATAGGATGCTGATGCTGACTTGGTGCACGGCAGGATTACGACCACTCGTACTACTTCATGGCTACCTTCAGCGATGACCATGTCAACCACGCGGCGAAATACCTGGGTCTCTTGTAGGGCGCTGACGCGCGGTTTTCAACGGGTCACCTTCATGCAGTGTTTACACCGATGTTGAGGTTGGGCGAAGTACGGGACAGATCGATCTGCCAGAACAGCAGACCACAGGAGAAAGGTATTCGGTGATATGAGATGGCTAGTAAACGCCCAGAACAGCACTAAATGCCACCTGATATATCCCACCCATTACTCAACTTCATGTCCCTATACGCAAAAGAATTCAGATGGTGCTGCAGCGAGCCACAACGCCAACCCAGGTCCCGTGACAGACCCCTGACCTCCCGACGCTACCCAAACGAACTCACACTCGATCCACCCTTCTCCTCTCAACTGATCCTCCTCTCAACCGGGCTGAACCCGTCCCTCTCCTCTTTCTCCAGCTTCGCCTTCACCTCGGCCTCGGCCTCGCGCTTGATGCGCACGTAGGCGAGCTTCTCGAACCGGCTCAGCGCCCGCCACCAGTGCTGGCCGGCCTCATGCTCGGCGATGCGTTCCAGCAGCTCGGCCGTCTTGAAGCGCACGTCGCGGTCCTTGTGGAACAGGCCGAGGGCGATGTAGAAGAGCCCCGCCTGCGACTCCGGCGCGACGCTCAGGAGGAGGCAGATCTCGTCGTACGAGCGCACGTACTTGGCCAGCGTGTCGTAGATCTCCTTGCTCTGCGCGGGCGTGAGCCGCTGGGCGCGCAGGCGGTCGTGGAGGTGGGCCAGGTCGAGGCCCTTCAGGGGGCGGATCGTGTACAGCTGGGCGACGTCCTGGGAAAGACAGGTTAGCATTGAAGCATTTATTATAACAATGGAGCATTCCGCTTTGCGTACCTGAATGAAGCTGTAATAGCTCCTCGTGTTCCGCCACCCCTCGATTCTCGTCACGTTCCCCGCCAGCTCCTTCGCCTTGGTCGCCTCGTCCACCCACACATAGCCGTGTCCGTGGGCACCCGCTAGATGGGCCTCCTGCTCGTCGCTACCAATGTACAGCGCGCTGGTGCCGTAGACGCTCTCCTCAAACGCGGCGGCTATGCGAGTGAACTTGAGCACCCACGCCCTCCACTTCGCTCGGATCACGCGCTCGCCCGCCCGGGTGGCGATGCTCCGGAGAACGTCCGCCATGAAAGCGGCATCGCCCGTCAGGTCGTTGTTGGAGGACGACGACCCGCTGCTGGACGAGCTGTGGACTAAGTTCGCGTACGCGGGATTCTGTTGCTGGAAGTACACGAGCCCTTCCGTGATGGGAGCTGCTTCGATCTTGCTGCTAATCTTCATCTTCCCGGTGGGCAGGTCGCAGAGGAGATCCCACCATTCCGGATGGTGTTCGAACGTCGGGTTTGTTACGCCGGCGATGAACCCTGGCACTTTCAGGAGATCGTCGATCTTGGTCAGATCTGTATAGGGAAACGCATACCGCGTGAAACCCCTGAGGATGCCGCCTGATGCCAGCGCACACGCCGCGAGAACGGCCTCGGCCACTTCCCCGGAGGGCATGTTGTGCCCCAGAAAGATGACCCTCTTCTGCGTCAAAAGGGCGTTGATGAGGACGATGATGGGATGCGTGTTGGGGCCGTTCGTCGTGAGGTGAGGGTGCAGAGGAAAGGCTTGTGGCGATTTGGTGTGAGGATCAGAGAAATTCTGGATGAGTTTGATCAAGGAGAAGTCGCCGACGATCTCGGGCATGACGGCCACAGGAACCTTGATCGGAATGGGGATGCCTTTGTACATGACCTTGCTTTCGAACTCGTGCGTGTCCCTGGGCACCACATAGGCCGCGTGGCCTTCAATGTGCGCCCTGGACCCTGACCGGAAGATGCTTGGTCGCTTAAGCGGCTCGTTGCTAGCATCGAACGGCTGGAGGACGTCCTCTCTTCCCGCTTCTTCGGCAATCCGTGCCTGAATCATCTGCTCAAACTTCTCGACGAACAGATCCTTGTTGTCGCTGGCTTGCAGGAGATGTCTCTCAAGATGGCTCAGCTTCGGCATCAGCGACAGATCCATCTCGTTAACGGCATTGTAGAGCATTGCCAACGTTTCTGGCACCGGCGACTTGAAATATTCTTCCAGTGCTAGTAACAGAAGCGGCTGGCCGGAGAGTTAGGGAGCGCTGCTATGACGACAAAAGAAGAAACGGGCCGAATCTGACCTTGTATATATGTAGGAAGGGGTGCCGGGTACATATGGCCATCGCCTTGACCACGGCACCTCTTTTAACCGTTTTGTCTTGTTTTGTATTGACGAGGTTGAGGACATAGACCAGCGGCGGGCCCTCGCCGCCTTCGGGCTCGCTATCGGTTGACACATCATCGTCCCAGTCGTCGTCGTCAAGCGCCCCGCCCTCCTCGTCCTCGTCGTCCGACTCGTGTATTATACCCTTTGCCCGATCACGCTTTCTGTTCCGCCGGGCCCGCCTTTCTTGCTTCGCCCGCCGTTCTGCATCGTCCTCCTCTTGGCTCGTATCTTTGTGCAGAAAGAATATGGTCCAGTCCTGGTTCCTGACGTGGGCCTGGTCCGGGAGCATGAGCTCGGCCAGCATGTGTTCGTCGCCGGTGATGGCGACCGGATACTGGTGTTCCATCACCGGACCGCGGTCGATATCGAAGGATGCAACCAGTATATATTCCACGTGCTGCTCGCTGCTCCCGCGCGGGTATTGCGAGCGCAGCCTCCGGGGCCCGCGCACGGCCGCATCGTTGCGAGGCTGTGCATTGGCTGATAGTGAACTATGCTGCGATGAGACGCCGGTCGACGCTGTCATGCCCTTGGCGCTTATATCTGAAGTCCGGTCCATCTCGGACGCCATCCCAGCCGGGGGCTGCGGGGAGCGCGTTGGGCGAGCCGTCTGTAACATCTCGTTGGACCGTGATGGTGGGATTGTCGAAAACGATCTTCGATGTCGCGGCCCCGCACTATTGGTGTAATTGGCAACGCTGCTGGTTCGTCTGAGAGAAGCGAGTCCGTGCTGTCCCGTCGCCATCGCCGCCCACCTAAGCCCGCCTGCCCTCTCACTCCGCTCCTCCAGCCTGCACGCCTGGTTCGCACCGTCCCCAAATCACAGCACCCTTTCTGTGCTTATGCTGGCGTTGGACGTGCCTTGTCGTCGGTAAGGTTTGTCTATAAGAGGACAAAACTCCTGACTACCATAGTGGGACTGCTCGGGTCGGGATATCGGGCGCAAGGATGTCGAGTCCAAGCAGAGTCAATTGCAAGCAGAGGACTTCAAATCTTCCGCAGGAAACCTCCTCCGCCCTGGCAGGAGCCACAAATCCTGTTCTTCTTATCTCAGCGAAAGAGTCCGAAGCAACAGGCGTCGAAGACAAAGTGGGCGAGAGGGGCTGCGGTAGGTCGAACGCGCTGTCCAGCACAGAAGCAATGCGCACCTCTGGATCGGCGACGACAACGGACGAGATGTCGGTCCAGACGGCTGTAGATCCGTGTCTCCGCCGTCGGCTCCCGTATCAAGCGGCTTCGGGAAGGCGAAATGCCGAAACACAATCGGCTGCAGCTCTGGTCTGCGAAGATGCTCCCGTAAAGCAACCCTAGTCCACCCCTTTTCGGGGGATTTAAGACCCTTGCTCGGTGGGGTTTGTGAGGGGTCCCTGCTTGGTGGGGCCCGGTTGGCGGCATTCCTGCCGTCCCTGCGCCCACGCGTTTCTGCGTTGAAACACCGATTGCACCCGCCACAGGTTTCAGCCCCGTGGATTGTAAGCCACAGTTGCAAGACCACAACTGTGGCTAGCTAATCCAACTTGGCATTGCTGCCCGGAGGTTGCCCGGTTAGACTGTTTACTTTCTTCCCCACCATCATCTTTCCACACCTTGACAGGCGGATGGATCACTCAGAACTGGCGACACGGAACATCCAGCCAGATTCAGTATAGCTCTGTTGCGGTCATCACTGCAATTGCAGCACTTCTTCGAAGTCTCTGAAGATCAAGCCGAAGGTTTATCAGGCGCACGTTGTTTACGAACAAAGTGGAGCTACTGCTTTCATTCACGCACACACATTAAACGTAGTAACTCATTGCAGAACCGCCACATAAAGATGGTAGGAGAGAGTCAAGATGCAACCACCCTCTTGCTAGTGCGAAACGCTCACAAAGATGCAGTCCATGCCATCAGCATACAAGCCATCCCCGCTGGGGTACGGGTCTCCGCGATCTTCGCCATTTAGGCGTCCAGTATCACCAGCGTCACCTTCAACTCTACGACAGACCACACCATCTACCTCACCAACTAAACAAGGACTTGCTGATGTCGTCGCTAAGTTTGAGAGCAGCCCGGCCACAAGTCCCAGGCCGGAGTTCCGGAAACTACCTGCACGTCCGACAGTGGAAGACGTCCCAGATGAACACCTACAGCAGCAGCGCAGCACTCCTCGACCGGCCATGGTGTGTACGTCGGGACATGAGAACGGGAACGCCCTATCTCAGTTGCAGGCCTCGCAAGTCCGGACAATGCGGGAAGCTTTTCAAATCCTGGATCGCGACAGCGACGGGTTCGTAAACAGGGAAGATGTGATGGATATGCTCAATCAACTGGGTATGGTTAGGTTGATGCTCCTCGCCTTTATGCAGCTGCTGATGAGGGCATCTCAGGACTTCCATCGAGCGCGTCCGACGTCTCACAATTCTTTCCCATGTCAGGGCCCCAACAGATGACCATGGCCATGTTCCTCAACTCAATATCGACGGCACTGGCCGCCTTGTCGCCAAGCTCAGAGTTACTGTCAGCGTTCTCCGCATTTGACGACGATGACAGCGGTCAAATTGACGTCGCTGAGCTCCGAGATGCCCTGTTGCACACAGCGCCGGAGCCGGGCCAGCAGCCCCTCACGTCGCTCGACGTTGACAAAGTCATTGCTGGCTTCACTGGGCGGAGAGCCTTCAGCAAAAACACGGCCACGGGCAAGCGGGGTGAAGTATTCAGGTACCAGGACTTTGTCAACACGATTGTCGGGGGAAATGCAGGGGGCGCGCAGGCTGCAGAAGATGCGGAGGACGCGTGAGCACCAACCAGGTGTTCGCAGAATCCTTGCGGGGTTGAACGACTGTCAACATACACGGCTTGGTCATTGGGTGTTCGAGGCGTTGTATCAAGTAAGAATACCAGTTAACGAGTGTTTGGACCTATCATTTCTGGGACGCTGGGGGCGAACGAAGGGTTTCTCAACCAATGAATGTCGGATCAGCACCTTGCGCTGTGGCTATCACAGATCACCTCATGCGCAATCGGCGGCTAGCACCCTTTTGGCCTTTGTTGATGTTGTCATAGGTGACCAGGCACGAAACGCTGAGTCGCTGGCACTTAACTCGTGCACAGTACATGGACAAGGAGACACAGCCTCCGACTGACGGATATGCTCATTAATAATGGCTGTGTTCGAGGACAAATCGACACCGCCTCGAGACCGCTTAACTAAATGACAGTTAACTTTAGATGAATGAATTTAGACGTCTCCCTCCGACTGGAACGGCCCGACCCACAGAAGCTTCGAGAACCGGTATGCCAGCCATCTGTTTACGAAGGAAGTGCTCGCTGACACACCCCGGTATAAGAATGCATTCATCAATCATGGGCATCTGAACCTTGGTCCCATGGTAAGCGGCCCAGGACCGGATCCAACCCGCTGTCCCCCGCAGGCACTCCACGCGCAGCGCTGGGCTCTGACGAATGACTTTCCTTTTGGCAGTGCTGGGCAATTCTCCAGAGCAACCCGAGCAGCCCCCAGCCAGCTCAATATTTCTTCGAATCGCAAGTCAAGAAGCACAAGAAGCCTGAAGGCTGAGAAATCCTCTAAACCCTTCCAATTCTCCAAAGCGTGATGGGTTGATCGCCCTGTGCCTTCGTTCTGCCGGTTTTTTGAACCGCCCCCGACCTCCGGACTTTGCCAAACTTTCTGCTTGCTTCCAAGAAAGTTCCCCAGTTCCCACCCGTTGCGCCAGGAATTCCCCTCCTCGGGTTTTGCCCGCCGCATGCTGCCAGAAAAAAAAAGTTGAGGTTGCCCAGCAATTGCATGCGCACCCACCCCAATAACCTGGGATACCTGGCGCTTGGTACCTTCCCCGAATCCTCCAGCTATTTTCGCCTTTATGCAACGGCAGTGATACACAGCCTGACCTTGCCGGGAAGTCACGCCGCTGGACGCTTCACTGCGGGACCAACCGCATTACAACAATCAGGACCCCGGGAGTAACGGCTTTTAGTGCAATACCTCGCAAATGAAGTTTTTCTCTAAAATATCGTCCAAGAAGCCAAACACCGCCGAGGAGGAGGACGAAAGCACCGGTTTTCACGAGTCGCAGCCTCCCTCGCCCACCAAATCGCCCACAAAATCTTCGACTTCCCGCTCGCCCAGCAAAAAGGCCTCCTCCCAGCGCCCCACCTCACCGACCTCCCGTGACTCCAAGCCGCAGTCGCCGCGCAGCTCGCGCCCCCTTGGGCGACACGCAACCATCGCCGGGCTCTCCCGCCGAAAAAAGGTCGACCCCGACACGCACCCCCTCAACCTCCCCCCCGAGGAGCGCAGGCGGCTGTCGGAACTGGCTGCCATGAGCGCTCGCGATCGCAATTCAATGGATGTTGACAAGGAACCCGTGAACGGAGCCACCCCCTCCTCGCCGCCCCAGCAGCCGCCCCAGCAGCCGCATCCGCAAAAGCAGAGACACTCTAACCCGCCTTCGCACACGAACTCGTTCACCATGCCTGTGCCAAACGGAGTTGATGCGTCTGCGTCGACGAACGGCGCCGCTGACGAAGCAGTCCCCCCTCCCCCGCCCCACCGATCACAGCGTTCTAGCCCGGTACAAACAGACGCCGAGCAGGCTGAGTCGTTCAAGAATGAGGGAAATAAGTTCTTCAAGGCGGGTGACTACACCCATGCCATCGAGTTTTACACCAAGGGTGAGTCAACCGACATAATCGGCAGTTGTACGACTACAATATTGTGCTACGGTCGGCTAACCGAAATGGCCAGCTGTTGTCCTTCAACCCAATTCCTCCACCTACCTAGGCAACCGGGCGGCAGCGTACATGTCCGCAGGCAAGTACAACGACGCCTTGGAGGACTGTAAGCGGGCTGCAGACCTGGACCCGCACAACTCCAAGATTCTTCTCCGTCTAGCGCGCATTTACACCAGTCTGGGTCAGCCCGAAGAGGCTATCGCTACGTTTGGTCGCATCCAGCCGCCTCCGTCATCAAAGGACATGGCACCGGCCAAGGAAATGCTTCGTCATGTTAGGGCAGCACAGCAGGCCCTTCAGGATGGCACTGCAGCATCGATGGTCCTGTACCCGCTCGACATGGCGGAGAAGCTGCTCGGCGTGGGTGCGCTGAAGCCGAGAAAGTGGCAACTCATGCGGGGCGAGGCCCTCCTTAAGATGGGCGACGCCAACTCCCTTGGAGAGGTCCAGAATATTTCCATGTCGCTGCTGCGGTTGAACAGCCAGGACCCAGAGGCTTTGGTTCTGCGGGGCCGAGCGCTGTACTCGCAAGGGGAGAACGACAAGGCCGTGCAGCACTTCCGAAAGGCACTCAGCTGCGATCCCGACTTCAAGGATGCGGTCAAGTGGCTCCGGACCGTTCAGAAGCTGGATAGGATGAAGGAGGAGGGTAACACGCAGTACAAGGCTGGGCGGTGGCAAGCAGCTCTCGACCTGTACACATCCGCCTTGGAGGTTGACCCCACGAACAAAGGGACAAACTCCAAGATCCTGCAGAACCGGGCACTGTGTCGTATCAAGCTCAAGCAGTACGACGATGCGATTGCCGACTGCGAGAAGGCCATCAGCCTCGACCCGCAGTACATCAAGGCCCGCAAGACAAAGGCCAATGCGCTGGGCCTGGCCGAGAAGTGGGAGGCGGCCGTGCGGGAGTGGAAGGCGATTCAGGAGCTGGATCCCGAGGACCGGACGATCGCCAAGGAGGTCCGCAAGGCTGAGTTGGAGCTCAAGAAGTCGCAGAGGAAAGACTATTACAAGATCTTGGGCATCGAGAAGACCGCTACTGAGCAGGAAATCAAGAAGGCATACCGGAAGCTGGCCATTATCCATCATCCCGACAAGAATCCTGGAGACGCCAATGCCGAGGCTCGCTTCAAGGACATCAGCGAAGCATACGAGACGCTGATCGACCCTCAGTAAGTCCCATTGCGCCTACCTTGTGTACTGCGCTATTTACTAACGGCAAACGCAGGAAGCGCGAGCGCTATGACAGTGGCGTCGATCTGCAGGACCCGTCTGATATGTTCGGCGGCGGCATGGGTGGCGGCATCGATCCTGAGATCCTGTTCTCGATGATGGGAGGCATGGGAGGCGGCGGACCGTTCGCCGGAGGTGCTGGCTTCCCCGGTGGCGCCGGCTTCTCCTTCAACGACCGTCCTCGCGGCAGAGGCGGATTCTCACAGAGCTTCCACTTCTCTTGACAATCCGACCGTGAAGGAGAAGAAACCGAGGACGATGATAGTGATTGGGACGGAGACGGCGAGTCTGGGGATGGGCGCAACAGCCGACAGCAGAGCCAGGGTCAGAGTCGGGGATGGTCCCGAGGGGATAGTAGCGGCATCAAGGCGGCTTGGCGGTCCGAGGCCGAGGAGGGAAGGGCCAGGAAGCTGGAACGGCTGCGTCGGTTCTGGCTGCTACTTGCCGCTGCTGTCGTGCTACTCCCTCCGTCTCTCTTGGGCGTGCTGATGGTGGGGAGTGCAGTTGTGTATGGTTGTATACGGATGAGGCGGTCTGTCGTACAGCATTGAGGGGCTAACAGCACCGCTGGGAATTGCCACCATCGGAAAAGATTGTTTGTGTTTCTGTTTCGGCATAGACTACTGGCCTGTTCATCACACATTGGAGGAGGCGTTCGGTCATCATAACTTCACGACACTAGGCGCCCTCTCGGCATTCGCATTCCGCAGGTAGACGATAGGGAGCTGTGTCCCATTCCCATTCCAATTCCCATCCCCATTTAGGCGAAGGGCATCTTCACCGGCTTCCTTAATCCGAGGTTTCATGGGTCTTGGTGGTATGAATGTTATGTATGGTATAGACTAAGAGGTTCAATCAGTTTCGGAGCGTTGACTCTCGTACTCTTCAGAATGTGCAAATGACGAATGTAGAAGACCCAATGAAATGGAAGGTACAGTACCGGAACCTTGACTGACATCGTGAAGCCGCTGCACAGGTGTGTGGTGGGGGCTGATGTGATGGTACCCGGTACCCTGCAGCATGGACCGGGGTTCGTGCTGGAGCCGGAAGCATTGATCCCCAGTTTAAATCTGGAGGCCACGATTCACTTATCGCACTCCGCCGAAAAAAGCGACCGGAGCGGACTGACGCCAGTGGAAGCCGCCACGATTGCACTCTTCCATTCCCAACCGAAGTGCGGACTTCGCTCTTTGTCCTGCACAACCATCTGTTGCTTCTTGCGCTGGATTGCTTTTCTCGTGCCGATGCTTGGCTCGGGGCAAGCATCTCCTTTCTAACTCCTTCTCCAAATCACGGATTCCCCTTAACCCTGAGGAGCAGGCCGGGGTCGAGTCCGAGTTCGGGTCCAGCGAGCGCCCGCCATGAGCACTGACTACGCCTACGACGAGGAGGGCTACCTCTGGCCCTTCTTCGTCTTCACGCTCGCCCTGATCATCACCGTCCCCCTCACATTCCTGCTCGTCAAGCGGTCGCGAGACCCAGCCGCTTCGTTCCCGCGAATCCAAACCAACTTCAAACATGCCCATACAGAAACGATCGACTCCTTGCGCAAGCGGGAGAAACGCAAAGACAGGAAGCTCTGGCTGATCATCGCCGTCATCACGGGATGGGCCATCATGGGCTACATGCTCTACCTTATTCAGACGACCGAGGCGCCAACGCAGCAGCTCTGGAACCCCTACGACATCCTGGGCATCTCCGAGTCGGCGACCGAGAAGCAGATCAAGAGCACATACAAGAAGCTCTCGCTCAAGCTGCACCCCGACAAGGCGAGGCCAGACCCGTCCAAGAACGAGACCGTCGAAGATCTCAACAGGCGCTATGTCGAGATTTCCAAGGCGTACCAGGCCCTGACGGACGAAGAGGTTCGCAACAACTACATCCAGTACGGCAACCCAGATGGAAAGCAGGGGTTCAGCATCAACATTGCGCTGCCCAAGGTCATCGTTTCGGACGGCAATGGCAAGTACGTCGTGCTGGTGTACTCGATGCTCTTCGGCGTCCTGCTGCCCTACCTCGTTGGGTCTTGGTGGTACGGTACCCTCCGGCGTTCCAAGGAGGGCGTCCTCATGGAGAGCGCAAACAGGCTGTTCCGCGAGTACAAGGATAACATTGACGAGGGCGGTGTCGTCACTGCGCTCAGCACCGGGAAAGAGTTCGAGGAGCTTTTTAAGGGAGATAAGGCCGACTCGGGCCTGTCTAAGGTGGAATCGAGGATCCTTGTCGAGGGCGAGCTCACTCCCATGGCCGGCGGTCTCTCCGTCAAAGACCGGGAGAAGCTGGAGAGCTTAGAGAGCGGCCCGCAAAGAAAGGCGCTGGCGCTGCTGTGGGCTTACCTCGGCCGGGTCGAGCTGGATGATGCCGAGTTGAACAAGGCAAAGTTTGCGGTCGCCCCGATTGCGCACTCCCTCAACAAGTCCTTTACCGCCATCTCGCTCGCCTACATGAACACGGGTCCCCTTCTCGCGTCCTACTACGCCAGCCAACTCCTGATCCAAGCTCTTCCTCCCAAGTCGTCGCCCCTCCTCCAACTGCCCTACTTCACGCCCGCCGTTGTCAAGGCTGTCGAGGGCGACTCACGGATCCACACCAGCGTGCAAGACTTTATGGACAGGCCAGACGCCAAGCGGCGCAGCCTGGTCGTTGGCAAGGGCCTCCTCACAGAAGAGCAATACCGGGAGGCGGTCAGCGTGGCTAAGCAGCTCCCTTATCTCCGCGTCGCAAAAGCCTACTTCAAGGTTACCGGCGAACGCTTCATCATTCCCTCGTCCCTCGTCACGCTCGTCGTCAAGGGCCGCTTCGTGCCGCCCGGCAGCGAGAAGGTCCCGGAGGTCAACCCCGCCGACCTGGAAGACATCGACCCGGCCGAGGACGACCTCGACGCCATCCTCGGCCGCAAGATCAAGAAGCTGGTCGGCAAGGACGAGAAGACGGGCAAGCCGATCGTCGAGTCGGCCGAGACGGAGCTCATCGCCGCGCCCCTCGCGGCAGCCCCCTACTTTGCGCGCGATCACTCTCCCAGGTGGCACGTCTTCCTGACGGACTCGAAGCAGGGGCGCGTCGCCGTCCCGCCGTTTACGTTTGCGCAGTTTGACCGCCCCATCTTCGAGGCCGACGGCACGACCCCGACCTTCGCCATGCAGACGCTCAAGGCGCAGTTCCAGGCGCCGCCGCAGGCGGGGCACTACACGTTTGTCATGCATGTCGTGTGCGATAGCTACGTCGGGTTTGACACCAAGATGGAGGTGACGCTCATTGTGGAGGAGGCGAGCAAGGCGGCCGAGATGGAGGTCGAGGATGAGATCAGTGAGCCTGATGAGGGTGAGTTTTTCCTTTCTTGGCGTTCTTTTGAGAAAGAGAATTGAATGCAGTGCTAATAATGGGGAAAACAGACTCGATCGCAGGCATCATGCACGCTGCCAAGGGCGGCCAGCCGAAGAGGAGGAAACAGGCCGCGGTGGAGGACGACGACTCTGACGAGGAGAGTGGCACGGACGATGACGACGATGATACCAGCGCGACGAACACGGATACTGAGCCGGAGGAGAATTAGATTGGGAGCTGCACTTGCTTGATTGGTAATTGGTTACTTATACTCCTTCCGATAATGTATGTACATACGGCGTTGTCATCGGATTGTTCTTCTTGTGTATTGTGGTGTTACAAAAGACATGTAGCGCCTGGGTGGCTTCACCCTGTTTTATACATCCTGATATCATCGTGTATTGCACGGTGTTTCAGGCGGGCTGGCTTCACTTCGAAGACGAAGAGAGAAGCGGGTTGCTTTGTTTGGTCAGACTCCTGGTTGCAAATTGTTGCTAGACCTCTGCCTGGGTGTTTATATAGCCTATATGTTCCAATTCCATCTACATCCGCTACTCTAGTGGAGTCAGATGAAGTTGTTAGCTGCTAATCATTGTACGCCGAGGTGCCTTGTGCGACTACCTTTTCGCTCATAGGAGCACCCGGCAGACGCCGTGTGAGCGCGAAGACCACAGTCCGACAAGGCCGGGTGCGGGGTTGGAAGGTGGGCTTGGCAGGGGTCTAGGTCCTGATGTCTTCGCTTTATAACTTCTCTCACCGACTGCGCGTACGACGGCGTAGCGTCGTCATCGAGAGAGATCGTCATCGAGAGAGAAGATAGTGATGTGGGGCCTGGGGTTACTGGCCGGCGCGAGAGACCGGCATTGACATCAGACCCAACCGAGGTAACACATCTCCCCAGGGCGATGCAAATCGGGCAAATGGGAGACGCCCTCTCCTGAACCGACCTGCTCAGCCATCCTTCTCGAAAGCATCGTTCAGATACCCCACGAAGCTCTCGCGCAGTCGACCCGCTGCTAGCTTCCCGACCGCCTCCAGCCCTATCCCCCCTCTATTGAGTGCCACAAACGCCCTCCGATACCTCTGAAGCTGGGGCAACCCAACCTTCTTCCCGGGCAACTCAACCACCAACTCCTCCCCGGCCTCGCCCACACCAGCGTTATTGACCCTTGGTAGACTCACCACCCCACCACCCTCAGGCGACTGCTTCTCGAGGATCTTCTTCACAATATCCTGCGTCTCCCGCTCCAACACATAGAGATAGTCTCCGCCAGGGTCCTTGTCCCGCTGCACCGTGGACTGGTTCGGCTTCACCGCCTTCCTCCCCTCGCCCGCAATGGCATCCCAGATTTTGTCAAACACCTGCCGCGTCTGCGCCTCATCGTCCTCCCAAACGAGCGTAAACAGCGGCGAGTCCCACCTCGTCATGGGATTGGGCTCCTCGTAGCGAAACACGAGGTTCTCCCAGTTGGACGGCTCATACGGTTCTTCTTCTTCTTCTTCTTCTTCCTCGTCATTCCGCTCTTCTTCTCCATCCTTTCCACTCCGCTCCTCCCCATTCCCATCTCCTCCTCCCTGCAACTCCCCTTTTCCCTCCTTCCTCTTCCTCCTCCTCTCCAACCGCGCCTCATTCACCCCCCTCGCCCTCTCCACCGCACACCCGACCTGCAGCACGCAGCTCGCCGTCCGCACGTTCTTGGCCTCGCAGAACAGCTGGTATCGCCAGCCCTTGATGTAGTTGAGCCCGTCCAGCACGACAATGTCGCGCGGCGAGAGCACGCGCTTCACGGCCCCGTAGACGGCCGCGCGCGCGTCCTTCTCCGACGCGTTGGCCGACCGCACGTGCGCGGGCAACTGCGAGGGCGACAGGTCGTAGACCGTGCGCGGGATCGACTGGGTCGTGTCCGAGATGAAGTGGAGGCGGTATTTTGGTGGTGGTGCAGATACCGAGGGCGCGTCGGGGGATGAGCTGGAGGGCACGGTGGAGATGCGCTCGGACAGGTAGGCGTGCAGTTGTTTGGCGCGGGTTGTTTTGCCTGAGGTTGGCAGGCCTGTTATGATGATGAGCTGTTGTGGAGGTGGTGTTAGTGTGGGTTGGCCGAGGAATGTCATGCGTGGTGGTGGGAGATGGCTTACCGGCATGTTGGTGAGTTTGTCTAAGGTAGGCGGCTACGGAGACTCTGACTATTCGTTCACCAGGGTCTTTTGGTGGTGACAAACAAAGCCTTGTGTGTTTTGAACCCGACAGTTAGAGATACCTGGGGAAGCATTATGGCGGGGTGACGATAGAGGGGCAGTTTGACAGCCCCACTACCGTATACTGAACCCTTGACGATCCAAGATGATCAGGGTTTGCTGTGCAATGCGAGGAAGTGGTCACTTTTCACTACCTTACTACACTATAGACTGGCTGTCAAAAATCATTCAATGACCTGCCCTGAGTCCTACATGATGTGAACAATGTCAATCTCGCCCGTTGTTGCATCTGGAGGCATTATCTCTCGAATAATGAAAACAGACGTGAGCATATATTGTGTCGCTTCAAACCCTCAAGCCAACAGATCATCTCGGTGTCTCGCATGTCTGTCGCTCAGCAGAAGACCATCTCATACGTGCTGTCATCCCCGTTGTTTCAGATATTCAGGGGAAATATGTGCTCCCAAGATCATTCTCTCGGGCCCTTTAGGAGGCTGGGATCCGAACCCTAGGGTACTACTAATCGTGGACTAAGGATTAAAAAGAGGCGGGGCAGTGAAGGCTGTGAAGCCATTTTGAGTGCGCCGTCGTCGTGGTGGGAATCCCCTGTAGGGCTGAGGACTACGGTGTGCGCATCAACGCGGAGTTTTGGAGACGGCAGCACTTAAACATTCCAGTCTCACGAGAGCTTGCCTCCCTCATCCCTTCGCTCCTGTCCGCTGGACCGCTTCGCGGTGTGTGTATATAGATGTACGTACATACCTACATACCTACATACATACGTATATGCTACCATCTCAGCGGTGCACGCGATGTTCTTCCGTGCATGTTCGGCTGTGTTCGCCACGTGTCGCGACCCCGTGGGCGTGGTAGAACCGGGCCAGCTGAAAGACCGGTACTGCAGGGTGCGTTGTACAGCAAAGATATGAGTGTAAAGCCATGCCTTGCGAGGTATCTTCTTCGTTCTCTTCTGCTGGAACCCCCCACGCAGCTGGTAGGCAAGTGGCTTGCGTGCTGGTTCAGGGCTGATCCAAATTTCAGCCCTGCCATGCTTTGTATGTACATGTAGCTCTCACGTAAGGCTGACGTCGGCGCAGAGAGCGGGAGACGGATAGAGGAGACAGTAGTTACACCACATCCGCGGAAGCATTCCGAAAGATCAAATCGCTTTGGGGTCTGCTTCCGGCACTCAGTCGAGTCCAAGCGATGCTCAGCCAAGCGATGCCGCGGAGTCGATCTCATCCGCAGACGATTATGGCTGCTGCTGTAAGCGTACTGGGCTGATTGCTGTAAGTTAGGCGCCGAGCTGTTGTGCTCCGGTATCGAGCTGTCAATTGGGTGAACTCTGGAACCATGGTGTTGCTACTTCGTCCAGTACTGCAGTACTGTCCCCCTATGGTCAAAACAAAGTCCTACATCAAACTTAGGTACCCGGCTGTTTAAATCATAAGGAGTCAAGTAAACAGAATTGAATCTAAAGAAAAGAAAGAGAGAAAATCGAAAAGATGGAAAGAGAAGGAAGGTGAGGAAGAGGAAGATGAGGAAGAAAAGAAAGGAAAGAGATGAATAGGGGCTTTACTAGTGAATTCCGTTCCATCTTGATGTTTGGTATATGGCTTTTTCTGGCCAGAGGGTGCCCGTGTATTGTTAGGTAAGGTAAGGTAGCTATCGATGACCCGAGGCTGTGGAGAGACAGGGAAAACCCGGCTGACTCATCAGATCCATTCAGGTCCAGATCTCATCCGGAGAAGTGGGGCCGGGGGGGGAGGGGGGAGGCGCTTCAGTGATTCAGGTTCGGGCCGTGCCAAGAGTCGATCTAGGTCCAACCTAAAATCTCTGAATCCCCAGGCCGAGTAGGATCATGGTTATACAGTAAATCGTTGCTACGTTGCATGAGTGATACGGGAAGAGCTCTTCACCGCCGGTTTGTTCGCATGACGATGGTATAGCCACGAGGCGGAGGAAACGGGGTTGCTGAAAGTTGGCGTTGAGGCTCGGTTGCAACCACGACGGTCTCACGGCCCGATCGGCTGCTGTCAGGCCCCTGATCATCAGGTGGTCTCCCGCTCAACTCAACCCGCGCTCCAACCACAACTAGCCGACCGGGTGGCAGCGAAACGTGGGTACCCAGTCTGCAGGTTTCTGCTCCGCGACTTGAGAAATGGAAATAAACTAAAAATTGTCCGTATACCGCAGTGATGGAGTTAGTCTGATCGAGTCCGTGTCTAATGAAATACGGAATACAATTTCACCATTCGAACATTGCAAGCGATCAACCATCAGCATGGTCCGTGCTGCATAAACTTACTATGGTGGTCCGAGCACTCGTAGGCGCCTTTCCTGTCTGGGGTTAGTGTAGTAGGGCTGTGGCACTAACGTCATTAACTCTCTGCAGCCGGAGGATTTGCGTGAATTTCGAATCAGCGGCGCCTCATGGACAAAACTGCCAGATCTGGACGCCGACACAGAGCCCAAGAGGACCGACATTCCAGGTTCCCGGGGACTCCTCGTGCTGCACCCCATAGAGTGGAAACTCCGGCAACTGGCAGTCTTTCAAGGAGCCTAAGGACTTCGGCAACATTGCTTAGGAATCCGTCAATTGGTGGACAGTCTCGATACTTCGGCCCTTTGTGTCCGAATGTTTAACGCTCCTCTCTGAATACCGCTACCGTCCGTTCTCGTCCAACGGTCTCGCCAAGCTTCTTACATGAGCTCCTGCTATGTACGGCTCACATTCTGGGTTATGGCCGTCGTGGACAGTTCTGTCCCATCACAATATCTAACCCTGGGCACCGCTCTGTCGCAGTGGGTAACGGGACACCCCAAGTCGCCCGTGGATGGACGGCGACGAATGAGACTCCTTCCGCCTCAATGCCGACTCGAAATCACCCAAAGTTCCGAGCCCTACACTTTGGATCGAACGTTGAGCGAACAGCCACACGTCAGCCGAAATGTTCTGGAAGAATCCCCAATGCAGACACTGCATTGCATGTTGGCACGCACGCAGGTATGCGGCGAGCGTGCCCGTCTCTCGATTGACACGACGCGTGGGAACGAATGGAGAGAGTGCGGGGATCATTTTAAACGTTAAGCTTTCTGGAGCCCCTAACTGCTGGAAAGCCTCGCCAAGAGACGCCATTCTCACTAGCGCCGTGAAAAAGCCTTCGCACAGGTATCCCAAAAAGGAAATACCCCTGCTGATTGTCCCTGCCATGCGCTAGCCGTGGTTAGTCCGGTACTTGCACGTCTGATCACTCGTTAACCTCAACCCAAGCGACTGCTGCTCCCATTTCCTTCACCATGACCGCCACACGCGCCAGCAAGGGTCTGCTGGCCTTGTGTATCCGGGTAACTGGAGGCTGTGGGCAAAGATCCAGGGGCTGTGTCTCGATTCATCGATTCATCAGGCTTTCTCCTGCGGGGGGGCTGCTGGCGCATCGCTCAACACCCGTCACGACTGCACCGCGCCTGGCCCAATTAGCCCTTCACTTGACGAATTGACTCAGGAGATTGCAGAAGTCCGGGTCAAGGTGTACTGTGCCGGGCGTATTTGATCCGGGTGTCCAGCAATTGCAACACACCCAGAATCAGCTTAAGAAGTCCTCGACCGGCCAGGCTCCCCCTCGGGCTCCGTTCAAGGCGTTTTCACACCATATTTCGGTCTGAGACAGACGATCCAAGACGCGAGCAACACACAGGGTGCAGACAACCAACGGCCTGTGTGTCCCGTGCTCCAGCCCAATCCCGCCGCGTCCGGAGATAGGTCCGCTCTCGGACTGGACCTGCCGAGCCTTGTGCCTGGTGCCTGGAACTAGCACGCGGCGACGTTTGCCCATTACGGGACCTACCGCGACAGTCCTCCGACGGATGGTACGGAGGAGACCTACTGCGCCGCCACGCGTCGTCCTCGCCGGATTGATCCTTCTCCTTCCGAAATGGTCTATTGCGGGAAGCCAAGCAAGGGGTGTTCCAACTGCCGCGAGCGCAAGATACGCGTAAGTTCGCTTTCGCTCTGAGACATTGGCTTCGCCACGCGGACCACCTTCCTCTCTTCGAACATTCTCCTCGACGAAGTGAAACGTCGTCTTGGAAAGAGTCACGTCGTCGCCATACCAGCCCGCTGACAACAGCCGAAGTGCGACCAGAAGGAACCTGGATGTGGGCAGTGCGAGAAGAGACAGCAAAAATGCCCCGGCTACCGCAACCTCGTCGACCTCATGTTTCGCGACGAGAGTTCCCATGTCATCAAGAAGGCAAAGGCGAGGGCCCGTAAGAAGGCTAACCTCGGCATCTCGCGGCCAGCTACCCCCTCTGGCTCGGAAGGCCGCCTGTCCCTCACGCCCGAGCCTCGCGGCAGACCATTGTCCTTGATCGTCCCTCCTACTCCTATCGCGGGCAGCCCGGCCAGTCGGAGCTCGGAACACCACGACGACTGCAACATGCTAATGTCGCCTGATTCAGGAAGCTGGCCGTTAACGCCGCCAATGGCACAGTTCTACACCCTTGCGCCAAGCTGTCAAGAAAGGGGGTTTGCCTGGTTCTTAGCGCGATACGTCAATGCAGACGAAACGGTATCGCATCAGAGGTTCGACTTCCTCCGAGAGGTTTGGAAGCCTTCGTCGTCGGAGCCCCAAGTCGACAGCGTACTTGCAAGCATGACTGCTGTGGGCCTCATGGGGTTAGCGAGCACGACACGGTCGCCCGATCTCATGGAGGCCGCGAGAAAGTCATACGGGACGGCACTCCGGTTGGTGAACCACGCACTGCAGGATCCGGTGGAACCTGTCAAGGACAGCACAATGCTGTCCGTCCTCATCCTCGGCGTGTTCGAGATGATGACAGAAAATACATCGGTTGAGGCATTTCAGAAACATGTCAACGGAGCGGCGGCGCTTGCGCGGCTACGAGGACCCGCTCAGTTCCGAACGCGGGCGGGGAGGAAGATGTTCTCAATGTTGTGTCAAAGAGTTCTCATCAGCTGTGTCCAACGAAATATGCCCATGCCGGACTTCTTGATCGAACTGTGGCACGAAATGTCCAGGACATCAGGCCCGGAAACCATGACGAAACGATTAATGCCACTCCTGTGGCAGATACTGCAGCTACGCTATGAGATGAAGAGCGACCTTCTAACAGATCCCCAGACCATTGTGGAACGCCTGCTTTCCCTTGATCAGGAATTCGAGAACCTGACTACACAACTAGCACCGGCTTGGAAATACCGGACATTCCAAGTAAAACACCACCACCCGGCCGTCTTTTCCGGCGTCTGCCACCAGTACTCGTCCCTGCACCACGCCAACATCTGGAATCACATCCGCACAAGCCGCATCCTCCTCCTCGAAACCGTCCTCTCCGAAATCTCCCACGACCTCTCCAGCTTCGCCCCCGCCCTTGACTTGGCGCGCTATCTTGATGAGTATCATAAAGCCCGCAGGAAGCTCAAGCACATAGTCCGCGACGTCACCGCCAGCGCGCCGCAACAGCTCGGCCTCATGAACGCCGGCGACGGCAGCATAGGCAGCGCGGACGACGACTCGGCCCCCATCGCCACCGTCGAGATCCTGCAGACGCCCTCCCCGCCGACCTCCCCTTCCTCGCGGTCCTCCGACTCGGGAAGCACCATCTCCAGCCCCCTGTCCGCCACATCTCCGTCTTCCCATCCCCCAAGATCGCGCTCATCCGGTCTGACCATTCTCGACGTCACCCGCGCCGGGCACGACAACCCTGTGGACGAGGCGGAGCGGTACATGCTGCTCGTCTCGGCCACCAGCACCGTGGTGTGGCCGCTGTTCGTCGTGGGAATGTCGACGGCGTGCGGGCCGGAGATGCGCGCGTATGTGATCGGGAGGTTGAGGACGCTGTACATGGAGACAGGGATACGGCAGGCGGATGCGGTAGCGAATCTGTTGGAGGAGCATGAGATGGCTACGGCGATACCAGAGGGCCACGCGGGAGCCGGGTGGGTGGATATGCATTTGCGAGCGGGAACTGGGACGGGGTTGGAGGACGGGGACGGGGCCGGTGTGGCGTCCGTGATGGGGGAGGAGTTTGGGCTTGGTCTGATGCAGCTGCCGGGACCCGGTGGGGGCATGTTGAAACCTGAATTTGATATGGTGTGGGTATAATGGAGGAAACAAGTTGGGTTGGTATGACTTGGGGATTGAGACTCGGTTCTCGAAAAGGGGAGGGAATGAAAACCATGGACGGAGCCAAGTGATACCAAGGATAAGTGAATTGCATAGCGTGTACTATTTTGGATATCGTATATACCAGCTGCGAGTTTTGCAGCCATGAATGAATCACAGATCTGAATGGACCAAATCCCCCTTTCCCACCAACGCCGCGCAATGCTTTTTACATCTGACCGACGCATCACTCCCTTCTTACCATGAATCAAAATTCCCAAACCCTCCCATTTTAACCTTCTTCTTGACCGGCTCTTCCCAGGTCTCCACCTCCTCACTACCGCCCCCATCCCCTTCCGTCCGCGCAGCAGCAACCGCACTCTTGAGATACTTTCCGACCCCTGAGGCCTTCGCATCCTCCACAACAGCCCCATCAGCTCGAATCCTCTTGCCCGTCCACGTCATCCGATCGTCCTCATCGCCACCCCTCCTCTTAGCCTCCTCTTTCGCCACCTCCTCCTTCTCCCGCTCCCTCTTCTCCTTCAAAAACTCCTCAAACGGATCAATCAGCACCACGACATCCTTGATCCGGATCTCCTCCAGCGGCCTGTTCGTCCCCTCCTCGACGGGCACCTTCTCCATGGCCGTGAGCGTGGTGTCGGCGCCCTCCACGACGCGGCCGAACACGGTGTGCTTCCGGTCGAGGTGCTTCGCGGGGCGGTAGGTGATGTAGAACTGCGACGAGTTGGTGTTCTTGCCGCGGTTGGCGAGCGCCACCACGCCCCGCGCGTCGTGCACGTGCGGGCCCTCCAGCTCGTCGGCGAACGTCTTGCCCCAGATCGACTGCCCGCCCCGCCCCGTCCCCGTCGGGTCGCCGCCCTGGATCATGAAGTTGCGGATGTTGCGGTGGAAGGTCACGCCGCGGTAGTACCCCTTTTGGGAGAGCCGCAGGAAGTTCCAGACTGCTTTCGGCGCGGTTTCGGTGTGTAGTTCGAGGGTTAACGGCCCGAGGTTGGTGTCAAGCCGCGCGTAGCCCTTGTGCTTGATCCGTTTGGGCTTGAGCATCCATTCTTCGTCCGACAGGAGGGCGCGCTCGCCCGAGGTTTCGGGCGTGAGCCCTGTTGAGGTGAAGGAGGCGGCGGCCCGGCCGGTGGTGTAGGCCGCTGCGTTGGGCGCGAGTTTCTTCTCGATTATGGAAGGGGCGCGGGCTGTGGGAGTGGACGAAGTGGGTTTAGGAGCGGCGGTGGTTAGCGATTTGGTGATCCGGTTGACGTCGACGCCGGCTTCGCGGACTTGGCGGGCGCGCTCGACGGCTTCTTTCGCCCGCAGCACCTTGTCGCCTATCCGACCGAGAGCGTTGATGTTGATGCTCCCTTGCTGGCGTTGCTCTTCTTGCTCCTTCGTCGGCAGCGCTTCCTGGCCGTCCTGGAGGTATTTGAACTGGCTGAGGTCGCGGCTTGCTGCGTTCTGCGGGTCCTGCAGCGTGATGATGTCCTTGCGCCCGAATTCGACATCGTCGAGCAGATCTCGCCACATCTTGGCCTTGATGTTCATGCGCTCGACCGTCTCCCAGGCGAACACATTGGCGTAGGTGCCGTGTCGGATAGCAACGATGTGCGTGTTGTCGGTGAGCACCTTAAACGTAACCGGATCAATAAAGTCGCCCTTGCCGTCAGTCGGGGCACCATTGCCGTCGTTGGTCCCGGCTGTGTCGGAGTTGCGCGTGAAATTGAGGCGGATTAGGTCTTTCGCGGCGAGCGGTTTGCCGTCGACTGGGTTCGTCCCGTGCTTCTCCAACCACGCGCTGATGACTTCGACATCGAATATGGTACCGGACGGCGTGCAGACGGGGTTCTTGAAGGGCTGGAGGCTGGCGGCGCAGAAATTGAATGGGAGGCGCTTGAAGCTTGCATGCGCGGCGCCTCCACTGCGCTGCGCTCGTGAACCGGCATTGGCGCCAACACTGGCGCTGTAGGCATCTGACGATGACCACTCGGAGTGTGTGATGTAGAGCTTATCCGTGCCTTTCCCCATGTCGGCGGCGAGGAAAGAGCAGTTAACACTAGGGAAGGGCAAAGGAGACAATTCTCAAACAAACAAATGGCGATGTTGCCGAGGCTGTTATCTTATCAGCCTCCCGCGCTTGCGGCGCGGCTAACAAACCACAGTGTGCGCAATTGATATTGCGCGTTTCATACGGTATCCATTTGCGGTGGGTGCTCGCTGTTCGTTACGATTGGAATGGCAACCTCAAGCTTGCGCAACATCCCGTAGAGGCCGACAGCTGGATCCTGGTGTAAAGAGGAGCTTTCAATCCAACTTGCCTTCATCTCAACCACAGTCTCGGCAGCTGGATACGCACCGGTCCGAGGTAACGCAGCTACCCGTCGAGAGCGGATCCATGACGGATTCCGCGGCTTTTGTTCTTTAGGCCCCAAGGCTCAGGCTGTTTCTCGGACACGTCGCCCTATACGCCCCCTGACAGAATCCGAAGCACCAACACCACAGACCGAGGCCTCCGGACCTCACCACGCAACAGACAATGAGGCGCTGGGCGTACGCTTTCCTATTACTGCTGCTGTCCGTATGGACAGCAGCCGCACTGGAAGTGAAATTGGTGAACGCTGAGATCGTTCCGGGTCTTCGGGAAGCCAGCTGCTAATGCGAGGGGCAATAACAGGACCAGTCAGACAACCAACGATGCGCCGGTTCGTTCAACCCGCCGTAAACGCTCCCTATGCTTGGCCTGACTGTGTGTAGGCATGTATAGCAAAAAGTCGTGGGGCGGCCCCGTCGACCCCTACATCCGCATCAAGTTCACCGACGTCGGCAAGGACCAGGGCGACGACCCTATCGTCAGCTTGCTCATCTTCGACTGGATGGACCAGGACTACATCGGGATACAGACGCCGGATGATCCGCAGAAGATCGGCATCTGCGAGCAGCAGTACGTCGAGGCCGGGTATTGCAACCAGACCGACATTGGCAAGTTCATCCTCTCGCCCAACGCCACCGAGAAGTCGGTCAATTATATCTTGACCAAGGCGATGCATCTGAAAGATTCGTCGCCGATCAAGTATCCCATCACCAAAACGGGCTACTTCTGTGTGGTGACCGAGAACTTCCCCCTGGGCTCAGAAGGCGCCTACAAAGCTATCGTCGAGTTCCGTAACGCCTATGGCGAGCTCCCCGCCACCCAGATCCCGAAGCTGCCGTTTTATGGAGGGATAACGATTGCCTATGCCCTGGTGCTGGTGTTCTGGGGTTTCCTCTACTTCCAGCACCGGACGGACATCTGTAGGCTGCAGCTGTCTCTTGCCGTGGTTTCCGCTGCTAACAACCGTCTGCAGTGGCCGTGCAGAACTACATAACGGCGATTCTCATCTTTCTCGTCATTGAGATGCTGATGACCTGGGGTTTTTACGGTATGTCACTTGGCGACTTCTTCCCCTGAGCCAGCCGCTGACCCGCCCATTAGACTACCTCAACAGAAACGGTTCGAACGTCGGCTCTCAGGTCTTGCTGGTGGTTGTCGCCGTCCTCAACGCGGCGCGGAACTCGTTCTCCTTCTTCCTCCTCCTCATCGTCTGCATGGGCTATGGTGTGGTCAAGCCCACCCTGGGCCGCACCATGATCTACGTCCGCTGGCTCGCCATCGCCCACTTCGTCTTTGGCATCGTCTACGCTATCACAAGCTTGGTTGTCAACCCGGATAGCGCCGGCCCCTTCGTGCTGCTCATCGTGCTCCCCCTGGCCGGCACACTCACCGCCTTCTACGTCTGGACGCTGAACTCGCTCAACGCCACGCTCAAGGACCTGCGCGAGCGCAAGCAGCACGTCAAGGAGACCATGTACCGCAAGCTGTGGTGGTGCATCCTGGTCTCCATCCTGGTCATCTTCGGCTTCTTCTTCTTCAACTCCTTCTCCTTCGCGTCCGCCCGCGACCCGGACTACGTCCCCTTCCACTGGAAGACGCGCTGGTTTGTGCTCGACGGCTGGCTCAACATTGTGTATTTCGCCGACGTGGCCTTCATCGCCTACGTCTGGCGCCCGACGGCGAATAACCGACGCTTCGCCATGAGCGACGAGATCGCGCAGGAGGACGACGGGACCTTTGAGATTGCCAATCTGGATATTGGGAACCCGGATGAGTCGGATGATGAGGAGGCGCGGGTGGAGAGCGCGAAGCCGCAGAATGGCGGTACCGCCGTGCCCGCGGCGGGCGGGCAGTCTGCTTCTTCTGGAAGCAGGCAACAACAACAGCAGCCGCAACAGCAACAGCAACAGCAACAGCAGCGGTCTCAAGCGTCTGCTCCACCGAGGGAGTCGCTTGATGGCGAGACTATCTTTGCTGTAGGCGAGGACGGGGATAAGTTCTCGGACGACGAGAGTGGGGAGGAATCCGGGCTCGTACGGGGGAGGAAATAGAGGGGTCCGGCTCTTCTAGACGGTCGGGGGAAGGGGGGCTCTCAGTTACAGAGGATTCAAAACGGGTGGATAATTGACGGGATAGCCGAAAGTTTGAATTCCCATTGTACTATAGCGGTGGGTGGCGTTCGCGGAGGGCATTTTTTGGTATTCACTATGTGCACCATGTTATCTCAGGTCAGGGGTACTGTGGTAATGTAAACAAACTGTTATGACGGCCATCATGATCACTGTTCAATCGGGAACAGTAAAGTGAACGAGATTATTTCTGAATCGACACTAGGATACGAAAGTCAAGAAGCTCACCTGCCAACCCGCTGTGCGTATCGAGCCTCCGGGTCCACGAGAGCTGGCCGGTTACGAAAATCCACGGTTGGGTTTTGCTCCGGCGATTGGTTGCTGGGTGTATCATTTCACCCCATGTATTGTTCATTTGCCGCTGCACCGTGTAGAGAACCACTTCATATTGACACGCATGGCTCCTTTGCCATTTTTCCTAGTTGGCTTTCCCGTAATGCCGTAGATCTTCCATACTTGTAGTTTACATACACACCGGCAGAGAGACAAAAAAAAAAAGAAAGAAAAACAAAAACCAGTGACCCAATCTAAGAAAACCCTGCTCTGATACAATTTCTCAAGCAACAGGAACATCCCCGCCAAACCCAACCGGCCTTCTCCGCCCCTCATTCTCAGGCAAGATAGCCAGCGCCTTGTACACCTTGCCCATCCCACCGGGTCCCCGATCCACAAGCCTCCTCATCGCCCTCTCTACATCCTCTTTCTTCATCTCCTTCTTCCCATCCTCACCACCACCACTCCCCGCAGAGACCTTGTCCTTGTTCTTGTCCTTCGTCAACATCTCCACCCGTTCCCGTATCCCCATCACCTCCAGGAAATCAGCCTGCGCCACAGGGCCGTGCACCTCCACCCCCTCGCTGGCCCGCGTAGCCGCCTCGGCGAGCGCGGCGAAATCCACGTCGGCGCTGAGATCGGTCAGGCCCGGTTCCGCGAAGGGGCTGACCCGCCTGTGGCGGCGGATGCCGCGGAGCGAGTTGGTGGGGATGGAGCCGTCGCCCGGGCCGTAGTCGAGGATCAGGGCGGCGCCGGAGGGCTTGGGCTTGGGATGCTGCGGGGAGCCGCCGATGCGTGAGGCGAAGTCGGCGGCGTAGAGGGCCAGGTCGGGACAGATTTCGAGGAGGGCGCCCGGGCCGACTGTCGTTTTGAGCGCGCGGTAGCGAGGCGAGGATTCGGGGAGGTAGAGGGAGTGGCGTGTCGGGGTGCGGGAAAGGGTTAGTTGGAAGTCCGGGGGCGGAGTATCGCGGGACTGGGAAGCGGGTGTGTTGAGAGAGGCGTGGGTTGAGCCTGGGGGCGTTGGGGAGACGACCATCTCGCGCCATTCGAGCGTTGGGTGGGAGGTTTTGGTGGAGGCAGAGGAGGTGTCGGAGGGAGAGGGAGGGCTGGTTTGGGTTGCGGGAACCGAGACGAGTTGGAAGGCGTGGATGGGAAGGGCGTCGAAGAATTCGTGTGCCATTATGAAGGGCATCTTCTCAGCGGCTGGGAGGTTTGTTAGAGTCGGCGGGGACGAAGAGGGTGTGGATGTCCGGGACCTACCAATTGGAATGGACTTGATGGTCTCGGTCCAGACAATGGGCAGCGCGTTGTACTTGCACACGCTGTGGTAGCCGACCTTGGACTCGGTCATAGGGGCGTCCTCGCCGCAGAGCAGGTTCTTTTGGGCCATCCTGAGTTCGGGGCTGGCCTCGACCATGTAGATTGCGTCGATGCTGTTAGCCATCGCCGGGAATTTCTGTATGGTCTATTGGAACTTAGCATCGAGGCCCCCGAGCTCTGGGTCAGGCTCAGTCTCCATGACTTACCCGCAGCATGTCGTCCATCAGGGTGCCACGGCCGGGGCCGACCTCGATCAGCTCGATGCCCCGGCTCTGACGGCCCTGGGCGATCCACTCAGCCACGAACCAGATACCGCACAGCTCGCCAAAAACCTGGGAGATTTCGGGCGATGTCACGAAGTCGCCCTTGACGCCGAACTGGTCGCGGCCTTCTTCGAGGGCGCCCGTGTAGTAACCGCCAATGTCCGCCGTCAGACACATGCGCATGTAGCTGGCCAGTGGCACGGGGCCGGTTGTCTGAATGTGTCAGCTGCTGTTGTTCAGATAATGGGCGTGAGTGAGAGCACACCTCGATGGCTGCTGCCAGCTGCTTGGCCAGTGGAGTCGACCATTTCCTCCCGCCATATTCTAACTCCCCTTCTTCACCTCCCTCTTTTCGGAAACGTGTCTGGGCGGAAATATTGCGTTGCCGTGATACTGAGGTCCAAACCTTCGCCTTTGATCTTGAGGGTAAGGTCTGCCTTAAGCGGCTGGTTGAGCCAAGAGCACTTCTCTGAGCGACACTCGTTGACTGCAGCGCACCGCAGCGAGCGCTCCTCAGCGCCAAAGACGCCGCGAATCTCATGATATACGAGTTGGGCAACTGACGTCATAAGTCATGGTCAAAGATACCAGAGCGGAGTGCTTTGCCGATTTATGAAGAGTGGAAAGCTCAGGTTTCCAACTGAGCTCAAGTTTGGGTGTGTTCTGCAAGCACTCACAAGCAGCTCTTATCAGACAGAGACGGACCTTATCTGGCTCTGCATGGGGAGAACCCTAACCCCGCCCCGGCCAAGCACACCAAGCAACGGCATGAAATGAAACCAAGCCACATTGGGTGATGATGCCACCGTTCCGGAGTAATAGCAGCTCCTTGATTGTATATTTCTGCATCTGAAGCAAACGGTGAACATTTCAAGTACCGCTTTTGGCTCCTGTCTCAGACTTCACAAGTCAGCATTCGAGGGTTAGGGTTAGGTCTGTACAGCATACGATGTCAATGTGCCACCAGTGTGATGTCAGTGCTCCTAAGCCACAGACAGCTCGTGCCACATGTCAAATGCACAGTGCAGCGAACCGGACCCTGAGACTTTGCCAACGAAACAACATCTCCTGATCAACAGTATTGACATACATGCAACAATGGCTCGATTGATACACGGCGTGCCGGTGACGCCAATACCTCGACGCACCGAACCCCTGACCGACCTAGCTTTGCTGCTAAACCGGCTGCAGCGCACCATCCTGCACGCCGATGCCGAGCGCGAGGCCCGGCTGCGGGAGAGCGAGTTCGAGAGGGACAAGGCCCGGGCGGTATGTACTACTTACCCGAGTTAACGCGCTGAATGTATGCTGATCTGAGCTACAGAACGTCAATTATGCGCGGTCACTTCTGACCAAGCTCGAGCAGGAAGCTGTAGCGGTCAAGATCGTTGCCCGCCGACAGGAGACCCAGGCGGAATTGGTGCGGAAGAGGGAGCTACTCGACCAAATATCAGGACGACTTAGCGATCTGGCCGAGTTTGCCGCCGCTGCAGGTCATGGCAATGGGACCGTCGAGGAGGACACGTCGGACGGGGAGGACATTCTGGCCGACATCATAGCGACACCGAGCGAGAGTATGAACTCGTCCAGGTCTCCCAATATGCCTCCAGAGGAGCCAAACGAGGCACCATCAGATCAAGCAGCAGAACCGCCAGAGCCTCCTTCACCACCTTCACCTAGTCAGCCCCAAAAAGAACATGACGCCAGCCCCCTACCGGAACAAGGCACCACTCCAATCGCACGTCAACCCACAACATCAACAACAACGACAACATACCAAACTCTCCGCTCACGCCAGCCCGAATCAACCCCGCCCCCCACACAACCACAAAAATTCCCACCATCACACCACAACCAACAACAACCACAAGCAACAACCACCAGCTCATCCCTCTTCAGCCACCACCCCACCACCGCCAGCACCGCCAGCCACACAACAGACCTAACAGCAATATCCACAACAGAAGCAATCCTCGACCACCAGCGGGCCGAACAAGACGCCCTCTCGGAATCGATCCTCAAGCTCGCGGCGCAGCTCAAGGCGTCGTCGCAAGCCTTCAGCGCGTCGCTGGAGGAGGACAAGGAGGTAGTCGAGCGGGCGGGGCGGGGGATGAGCAAGACCAGCGACAACATGGAGGGCGTGAGCCGGAAGATGGGGATGCTGACGCGCATGACCGAGGGGGAGGGCTGGCTGGGCAGGATGAGGTTGTATGTGATGGTGTATGGGCTGATGGGGATCTTGTTGGTGGTGGTTTTTGGGTTGCCTAAGTTGAGGTTTTGATCTTTTGGGCTAAATTTGATTGGGTCGGGGTTCTATGGATGATGATGGGTGAGGGAAGAAATGGAGGGGTGGGATGGGAATTAGCGTTGGATTTAGGTACTAGGTATGGTTATGGTTTCTCTACCTACCTACCTAATTTCAGGGGTGATGTCGTTGATGATGATGGTTTTAATACCTGTCTTCTTTTGGCTCTAAATGCCAGGCTCATTAATGGCATGGCTGCGCTATGACGGAAATCATGTGCTAGATAGAAATGCTTCGATCAGCGTCTTGAATGAAATCAAGGCTAGGGATCCATCCATCCATTGCTTTTGGCCCGTTGCAGAATAATGATTTTAAGACCGTCTCTCTTGCGAGCCAGGATGTTCACTCGAGTCCATCCCCGAATGACGAGAGGTCCTTGAACCTCGGGCTGTGCGAGTCAGAATGTTCAGTTGTCCCGCAGTGAGTGTGTTGACCCCTTTCTATCCGAGAGCGTTCATGTCAAACTGACGAGTTCTCCCTCAAAGCTCCTTCCTTCCGTTTGTGTCGCCCTCCTGCTTCCCAGAAAATTTGACTCATCTGAATCAGTGAAAGGCAGATGTGTCCTTCAATCCGTGCCCGTGAGATCAATCACTTGAGGCGACGGGCCAGGGGTGAGCTGAGCGAGGGCGGATGCTGCTACGGAAGAAATGGTGCCCTCGACCTGACCATGAGGCGGAGAGCTTGTCGGTGTGATTAGCCAAGCGTCAGGCGAGGGAGCTGGCGTGATCGCAGGCTGGACCTGCGGCTGAGGGGTAGCAGCGTCTGTGAGAGCGTCTGAGGTTGGTGTTTCCTTGTGTGTTTCCCCGTTTCCGTCTGACTTGTCCAGCCCTACGGGGGCGCCGGGGTCCTTGGGCACGAACTCTGTGCCTGTCCACGTCCATCCCATAGCGTCGACGCACTTCAACGCCACGTGGAGCGGCGCGACATCATATCCACCCGCGCCGCGGTTCCGTATGTCGCCGGCATGGTGGGTCTCCGGATCGGGGTCTGAAACTGCACCGGCCAATGTCACCTCGGGCTGGGAAGTACCAGTGCCAGTCGTGACAGTGATGCTTATATGCCATTCCGCAGCGGGCGTTTGGTTGGGAATCTCGCCTGGAATGTACTCAGCCGGAACCCAGCCAACGGGCTTGCCACCCGTCTGGACATTCATATTGAAATAAGCTTGCTGTCGCTCATCCACTTCTTCAGAGGCAAGAACACTTACCGGCAGCTGGTACTGGAAGAAGCTCTTGTCAGTTGTCCCGGCTTTCATGAGGCGCTCTTCCCAAGGAACGCCGGTCTTCTTGTGGAAGAAGGACTCGAATAGGGCAAACTCGCGGGCGAACACTCCCGGTGCATGACTCGGCCGGTAGATCTTGGCCTGGGTGTCGCCCTTCTCCTTGTAGAACCTGGCGACGAACCAGTAGAGGTACGGCTGGGTGTTGTTCGACTCGTGAAGCTGGGCATAAGCTATGTCAGTGAGGACGCCAACTTGGGATGAATCCTCTCCCTGCCAAAGCTTATGGGACGTCGGCATTTCACTCACCGTAAGAATGTATCGCTGCCCCTGAATTCCCGCAGACTCGTCGTCCTTTGTCAACACCACCTCATACCGAAAGAATGTGTGGTCACAGTAGATATGGTAGAAACCTGTTCCCGTCAGCTGCCGTCACATTTCTCGCAGGTGGAAGGAACAGAACAATAAGGGACATACTCGGATTGGCTTCCCTCACTGCCTTCTCGAGTCCCTTGACAACGAGCATCCGCTTCCGCTCCCGTTGCCGCTCCCTCTTCAGCACCTCGAGATGCGAGTACGGCTTCTCGTCCAGCCGTTTTCCCTTGAGCATCGAGTCCTCGAGCCAGTCCAATGTCACAACCTGGCACGTCTTGGGGCGTTTGAGCGCCGCTTTGACTAGTCAGGTAGCCTCTGCGTCAGTCATTCCTAGGTAACCAATCTTCCTTCGAAAGTGGTCAGTAAGTAGTAAGACATACCCATCTTTCCCATCCGCCAAAACTCGTCCTCGAGGCCCACGAGATGTGTCACGTCCTCGCTCATCTCCCGCACGAACTTGCCTTCGCGGAGCCCCACCCACCGCGAGATGGCCGTGTCGGTCCATTGGCCGCCGCCAAGGTAGCCTGCCGCAGCGATGGTCAGGCCGCGGAAGATGGGCTTTTCCTTGCGGGTTCCCATTTTCGTTCTGCCTTCTGCCTTCTGCGTTTCTCCGTCTGTGTAGAGGGAGCCGGAGGGAGAGGAAAGAGGGGGAGAAACAGAGGGAAACTTGTAACTGGAGCTCAATCTCAGCAGTGTCGTTCTTAGAAGCGGGAAAAGAATATGGGACTGGCCTGATGGGGAGGAGAGGAGCCGAGACGAGACGAGAAGAGAGGCAAGCCAGAACAGAATGAACCATGAAGCAGATTTCCATCGTATGGTTGTCTCACTCCTCTTCCACGAGGCGTAGGCAGAGGGGGAGATCCAGGGATGGAACGGATAGGAGAGCTGCTTTCTCGAGAGAACCGAACGGATGTGAAGACGAAGAAACAAGAGGAGAAGCGAGATGAGGTGCCAGTGCTTGAGAAGCTATTAATGTATGGCCTTTCCTTGGTGGTGTTGGAGGGAATCAGAACTGCCGCCTCTCTCTTCCTCTCAGGGACCTGTGAGGTGCTCAGACGGTTGCCGCCGGAGAGATCAGACGAGAAGAATATACCACTCGTAAGACCCGCTGGTCAACTCTCTGTAAACTCCTTCTTCAAAAAACGTTGATGAAGGAGGCCGGCTACGGGGAATAGAGCAACATCATCTGCTGTCCACAAGGATTCGTCCACCGATCGAGGGAAGAGCCGAAGACGATGACCAGGTAGCTTGTCCGCGAAGGCGAGGACGTCATCCTCACCGGGAAGGACTGTCAGGGGAAGACCGAGTTCGAAGCGTCAAATCAACTACTGAGTCTGTAATGGCCGCGTGGCAATCTGTCAGATGTCAAGCTCCATAGCCGAAAAAATGCTGGATTCGGGCTAAACAATTCTACTCCTGAATCTACATACCAAATGCGGGCGGTAAGGTAAGGTAGGCATTGGACCGTGCAATAACACTACTCTTGACCTGGCGCTATCCCCAGCCACCACAACATAATAACTACCGAATAGCCTTAGCAGCCCGGACAAAAGCCTTAATCTTCTCCAGGTCCTGCTGCCCATCCGTCTCAACCCCGCTGCTCACATCGACGCCCAGCACTCTGTCCCCAAGCGGGCCCAGCGCCGCCACAGTCGACGCAACATTGTCGGGGTCCAAGCCTCCAGCCAGGAAAACCGATAACTGTGGATCTTTCTCCAAAGTGCCCTTCACGGCCTGCACATCGAGCAGCTGCCCGGACCCAGCGCCTGAATCAAGCAGTGGCACGGCATGATAGCCACGCACTCCAATCCCAGTCTGCCCGGGCTTGAACTTCCGGATGACCGGTACCGGGATGAAGTTCGCCCACTCGATCGGCTCGTCGCCATGCAGCTGAACCACGTCGAGGTTATACTGCCGCTGTTTCTCGAGTATGACTCTCAGGGGTTGGTTCATGAAGACGCCGACAAGCAGGGGCCCTGCTCTTGCCAGGGACTCCCCGTAGACGGAGAAGAAATCCGCTGCTCCTCGGATTGTGACCGCTTCCGAGTTCACATCGGGAACGTACTTTTTGCTGGCGTGTACGGCCTGTGAGACCTCCATTGCTTCCTCGCGGGTGAGGCCGCGTTTCGCACCGGGGACGAGGATCATGCCGATGAGGTTTGCGCCGGCTCTGATCGCTTCCGTGGCGGCCAGGGCAGTTCGTGTTCCGCAGATCTTAACTAGCAGAGGCTTCTTCTTCGGCTCAGGCACGAATGGTCCCGCACCTTCAAATGCGATCATCGGGCGCGCGCACAATTCTTTGATAAAGCTTGATGCATCAGGGGCTCGCATGATCGCTTCGCCGACCAGAATGCCATCCACGCCCGCCTTTTTGCAGTCAAGAACGTCTTGACGGCAGTTAATGCCGCTCAGCGCGCACAGGAAAGTGTCCTTGGGC
This sequence comes from Achaetomium macrosporum, assembly GCA_033296875.1. Lineage (NCBI taxonomy): Eukaryota > Fungi > Ascomycota > Sordariomycetes > Sordariales > Chaetomiaceae > Achaetomium > Achaetomium macrosporum. The sequence continues at coordinate 67,246 of MU860008.1, read as the reverse complement.
ACCATGCCCCGAAGACGGCCGGTTGTGCCCAGATCGACCTCGAAGCTTTCTAGGTTGCGGTTATTGACGCCGATAACCTTGGCACCTAGGTTGATGGCAATGGTCATCTCTTCGGTGTTTTGCACCTCAACAAGCGGTTCCATGCCCAAAGAGAGCGAGTACTTGTAGAGCCGTTCAAGGACATCGAAGTCTAACATCTTGACAATCAGGAGCACCGTGTCGGCGCCGGCAAGCCTCGCCTCCAGAATCTGGTATTCGTCGAAAATGAACTCCTTCCGGAGAATGGCCGGTCGATTCGCCATGCCGTTGAGCGCCTGCCGCACGGCGCGAAGGTCCTCAATGCTGCCCTTGAACCACTCCGGCTCGGTGAGGACCGAGATGACACTGGCGCCGGCAAGCGCATATTTCCGGGCTTGGCTGGGTGCGTCAATGTGGAGCGCAAAGACGCCCTTCGACGGAGATGCTCTCTTGACCTCAGCCATCAGCGTCACATCGAATGGATCCAACGGCGAGCGCCGTATGCGATCAAGAAACGAGATCTGGGGCGGTGCGAGGTTTAAGTCGTATGCAGCTTGCAAGTCGGATGGCCGCTGTGAGGGGATCTGCTTCTGAGCGGCGACAGCGGCTCGGCGGTGGGCATAGATCTTCTGGAGGATGTTATTGTTCTTGGGCGCGGGCGCTGGCTTCGCGTCACTACTGGCCTTGCTCGCGGCCTCTTGGGCAGCTTTTTGCAGCCGCTCGTTCTCAGCCCAGGTACCCCCCTGCATGGACAGGAAGTTCCGGAGCATTGCGCGCCCTTCAGCAGAGAGAATGCTCTCGGGATGGAACTGCACCCCCTCAATAGTGTACTCCTTGTGGCGGACACCCATAATGACCCCCTTGGAACCGTCCTCATTGGCGACCCACGAACTAACCTCGAGGCATTCCGGTAGCGTAACATGGGTGCCGGCGAGGGAGTGGTAGCGGGTAACGGGCAGACCTTGGGCCAGGCCAGCATAGACACCCTTCGAGTCGTGACTCAGGGGCGAGGTCTTGCCGTGCAAGATCTCACCGGCAAAGCTCACATCACCGCCATACAAATTGATTATGCATTGCCTTGTGATCGGCCATGTCAGTAAGGCCTTGAGGTCATTATGGCAATTAGATTCCACTTACTGTCCCATACACACCCCGAAAATGGGGATCTTGCCGGCAAAGTGTCGGATGGCATCTCGACTGATGCCCGAATCAGTATTCGGGTGCCCTGGTCCCGGGCTGATCACTAATTGTGTGGGCTCCTTTTTGATCAGCTGCTCGAGCGTGATCTGGTCATTCCGGAAGACTGTCACATTAGCGCCCTCGAGAACCAGGTACTGATAGACGTTCCAGGTGAAAGAGTCATAGTTGTCGATCAAGATGAGGTTGGAGGCGGTTGGGACCAGGGGCGACGGATCGGGATGGTGGGGGGAGTGGTCGACGAGATCCTGGGTGCTCATCGTGGTTGGCTATGTGGTAGTGTGGTCCTGGTGTTCTAATGTTTCGTTGTAATCGGCTCAGAGGCTGAGAATTGGGATGACAAAGGAAGCTTAAGACCCCAGGTTAAGTTCGGTTTTAACAGATGCCGCACAAACTACCTTGGTGATGGTGTCTTGAGTGCGAAGCCCGTGCCACTGTTTGGCTGCGCCCCTCGTCTTTAACCAACTCCGTGAGTCACGGCCGCTCGGGAAGCCCCTTCCTAGACTGACATGTAAGGAAGGCACTTCATGAAAGCAAAATCGGACGGTAAAATCCCGTGTATCGTAAGGTAACTGCAATGTGCTAACCACAGATCGAGTCAGCGGGGCAAATCCCCACCTCACTGCACGGAAGGTTGAACCAGGGGCAAGGCAAATGGCCTCGCACTGCGTGTGGCTGTCCCTGCAAGCTCTTATCGATATGGACGGAAAGTGGGTCCCTAAGCTGAAAAGTAGCGGGCTGACCGCCTGGCAACCCGCCTGGCAAGCTTGGGACCCGCGTCGGGAGAGCGCGTCCGATCAGAGAGGTTCTTATCGACATTTCCAGTTGCGGCTCCAAGCTCTGCCACCACGTTCGCTTCCCACCACCTGGACGGCGTCCCAGGCCCTCGCATACGATAATTCCATACCAGCCAGTGCTGGCCCTGATGGAGACCATAACCAATGGCTACTCTGACCGATAGAACCTATTTTCCTCCGCTTGAGGACTGTTTAAGCGGAAAGAAAATAATCATGTATGTTGCGCTACTCCGAGATGCGCCGCCAACACCGGATGATTTCTGACATTATACGCTTCTCTTCAGCTCGTGGAGGCTCCTCGCATCTGCGCTCGAGGACTTGTGCTGCGACCGACTGACCAGTGCCGCCGTGTCGGCCTTCCTCCGAGATGGCTACGTCCACCAGTTGCTGAGGGAACCCACGAGGACTTTCGAGCCGCCAACGAACCAGTCCAGGGTCGATTTTGAGACCAAGACCGGCGCTATCAACGTCGTGCCGTCCCCGAACGACCCGTATAACTTGGATACCATCAAGAACGACACCGGATGGCTGAGCAAGAACGTCAACGTCAACGAGGTGGCTGCTCTCCGCGTCGTGCTCGTGGAATACCAGTCGCGCGCCCACAGTCACCTTACCGGCCCGCTGTCTACGCAGGATGTCGTCAACATTCAAGAAGCGGCTGGCGTTGGCGATGCGCAGGCGTCGGCCATCCTTGCGCTGCTCAACGTAACAACGGTTGCCGATGCTGAGGCGACATGGGCCGACTTTGAAAGCGAGACCAGCCGCCGCCAGCGCCTCCTAGCTACCTACCTCTCCGAGCGGCAGTCCTTCTTAGGAGCTGTCGATGCTCTCATCACATTTTTGATATACTCGCAGCCGTCGCCAGCATTGGATCCCTTGTGTCGGGCGGTTGGCAAGGAGGCCTTCGATTTCGATGAGACCGCGACGCCGCCTAACAAGTCTCGACTTGATGCCCTGGTGCCCACATACATTCGCCTGCTCGATGACTGTGCCAAGCGGACTCAGACGATCCCGGAATCCTTGGACAAGAATATGCTGACCGACCAGTTGGAGGTTGCCTGGGTCAGGACAGCGCTCGCCGAAGCGATTCATGCCATGTCACTGGTTTTCCAGATCTTGGACCTCAACGATCCGATCTTCTCACCACCGGAGGTCGTCACCCAATGGTTTGCCCTTATGGACGCATGCGAGTTCTTCGAGCCAGTTGCTGGGGGGCATGCCCTCATTGCTGAGCTGATCATGCCGCTCCGGACTCTGGTTGCCGTGATCTCGCTGAAACTGCTCAATATCGATCGGGCGCTCTCGTATCTGGATCAGGATGTCGACTTGCTCGACAATGAAGAGCCCTACTTAGCTTCTTCTGACGCTCTCACCCAAATCCACACCACGATCGCCGCGGCCGCCAGCGCCGGCCTGATGACAACTCTGCCTGTGGTATTTGCCTGGTCCCTGATCGTGCACCAAATGCACCTCGGATACCAGGAACGGGCGGAGCGGCGCGACTTGTTACAGAACCAGCGGGCACAGGCTGGCTTTGAACTCGAGTACGAGCCCTCTAACCGTCAGCGGAGGAATTCAGCCGGGAGTATCGTCTCCATCGAAACATCGTCCTATGATGTCTTTCTCGTGTCCCAGCAGCTGGAACGGAACATCGAGCCGGCAGAGAATATGGCCAAGGTGGCTACTTCACGAGGCCAGGTCTACGAACTCATGACGGAGATGGGAAGTTGCTTGGGAAGCGGCCAGATGGCCGCCTTCCGGACAGTTCTAGGTGCCCGCGCCCGCTTGGTCTTCCAAGATCTCCTGAAGCGGAGTGCCCATTATGTGGGATACCAGGACGAACCTGTCTCCTGTCTCCTTAGCATCCTCTCGGGTGGTAGCCAGTACTGGGACATCTCTCTCGCCGTTCCCTCCGACGCCTCTTCCCTCGCCCTTTACCGTCGCATGCTGAAAGACGACACCTTCGACACACAGTTCACCTCCCAGTCGCAATACCGTTTTCCCTACGAATTTCTTCCTTTCTCCTGCCTCTGCCGCATCCTGTCGGCCGCTTTAATATTGGACGAGGAGAATGCCGAACCCATCACTTCATTGCTTCTTAGGACGCCTAGCCTCACCTTGGACTGGGATCACCGGTGGGACAAGTCATACGAGCTGGTATTTGAGGAGGAGAACACCAACTCATTCCGGCTGATCCGGGATATTGACCTGTTTGAATCGACCTCGAAGTCCAACAGACGGTTCTCGCCTGAAGAAAAGTGCACAATACCCACCGGGACATTCGGACGTTTCTTGACCGATACCGGGAAAGTAGCTAAGCTGGATTTCGAGCACTCCGCAATAGCTCTTCTCGGGAAGCGTCTCGAAGTGTATCTCGTGACTGACGCCTACGACAGCGGGCTGAGGCGGCTGACCGTGGATGAGTTGGTTGAGGGCATAGCACTGTTGGCGACGATTTTGCGAGTCGAAGCCCTGAAATCGTCTAAGACAGATTCCGACGGAGGCATGAGGATCCTGACGGAGGCCAGCCGCTTACTTCCAAGGGGCAAGGACATCATCAGCATTATTTGCGACACGATCGACAACTTGGTTGAGGAGGAGTCTGCGGATCTAGATGGGGTTGGATTTGCCGCCGTAACATCTTGTCTCCAGTTCTTGCACGCGGCATTCCCGGTTTGCCCTGGCCGCATCTGGGCCTACATGGCACGGTGTGCGCTCATCAACAGCGACACGCGGTCCGGACGCCTGTCCAGGATTACAGCTAATCTTGACATGGTTGCTGAAAGATTTGACTTGCTGTTGTCTGCGGTCAAGCTGTTCTCCAGCCTGGTGGACGGCGCCATGACAAGTGCTGTGCGGAGGAGGGCCGGTGTAAGTCCTAACAGCCGCTCAAAAGGAGAGGAGAACCCATGGCTCGGAGCTTCCGACAAGATTATATCCCGGGTCACTCTCTCAATAGCCCAAACCACTCTCGACGTCTTCGAGAATTCCGCTACGTGGAGGTTCCCCTCGGAACTTGACCGCAGCATTCTGGTCCGGGATGTTGTGGGCATCATGCACAGGTTGATATCCTACACACACAGCGTGGGGTCGCATGAAGCGCCTCAGAGCTTGACGAAACCCCTCGCGCCTGCGGCGGGATACATCTTGGAGAGCTTTCTCTCCAGCTCGTCGAGCTCCCTACGCTTCCAGCCACTTCTGGCGACTCTGCTCGTTGCCTTCCAGATTCCCGACTCAACCCTCTATCCACGACGCGCTCGGATCGTGGCCGAGAGGCTAACGGCGGTTCTTGCTTTTGCGACCACTCTCTTACGAGTTGCCGACTACCTGGATCAGGCCTCTGCCGTCATCCAAACCCAGCTCTTCAAGTCTGCATCCGTGATTGCTCGGCTGCCGGCCATCAGGCATTCCTTCAAGATGCCGGCCATCTCGCTCCTGAGTGCGCTTGTGGAAAGCGCTGGCAAGGGTAGCGGTGAGCCGCCGTCGCTTCTGGGATACTTGGGCCCCCAAATATCTCGCTCCTTCATCCAAATTGCCTCGCAGCTGGACAAGCCATTTGACAGGATACCCGAGGTGGTGAGCACCTGGAAGTTCTTCTCGACGATACTGTGCAACCGGCAACAGTGGATGGCGAATTGCCTGCTCACAGGCAAGACGCCACGCGAGGCTCTGAAAGCTGACGCAAAGATCTCGCAGCTTTCCGCGGGCTCGGTGCTATCCACGGCGCTAGAAAAGCTGGGCTCCATCAGCAAGATTCCGAACCAAGAAACTCTCGCTATCCTCGACTTTTTCACGTCGGCGCAAAACTACTGGCCGTGGACCATCATTGCCATGCAGAAAGATAGGTCATTCCTGCAGCATCTCAGGTCCTATGTTCGCGAGCTGAAAGCCCCAGCGGTGGTGTCCAAGGCGGACCCGGCCGAGGCTTGCTACCAAGCACGCATTGCAGCCTACATTGCCGAGACGTTCGCTATGCAGCTGTACCATCTGCGTCAGATGCGCCAGGAGCAACCCTTTGCTTCGGAGCTGGTGAATGACTTAGATTACTTCCTCCGGGACGGTGTTCACGTGTCCGATTACAACTCGTCTCTGCATGCCAACTTTGCGAGGAATTTCGCCAAGCGATATTCGGGGTGTTCGATCGACGATTTCAAGCGGACTCTGCTGGTACCACGGGACCTAGGATCGCAATACTACTATGCGTTGGATGTTGCAGAAGCCATGCTCAACTACGACGCTGGCTGGGCGGGTTCACGGCAAAACGGCTTCAGGCGAGAGATGGAGACGGCCAACCTAAACCTCTCCTTGGTGGAGGCCGAAGTTGTAAGTGGATGATGTCCTGTGATTTTAAAGTGAGACTCGAGTGTGCTAATTCTCTTAGGCGCTGTTCCGTGCCTGGGAGTATCTGCTCTTGGAACTCAGCATCTGCCTGCTGCCGAAACACCAAGCGTTTGCAAGGCAAATGCTACAGGTTGTTGAACAGTGCTTGGAGTCGAACCAAGGCCCACAGCCGCCGGAGAACGTCTTCGTTGTGCTCGCGCACTCACGGGCAAACCTGGCCCTCTCACTGCTGCAGCGGCTCGCGGACTGCTCGCTCCTCCCCAAGGACATCACGCAACTCCTCTCGCTGATTGCAGCCACCATCAACGGAGTCGAAAATCCCTGGAGCAGAGATCAGATCGCCTACTTCCGCACTCTCCTCAAGATCCTCTTCGTGATCTTGAGAGGGACCAAGCACTCATCTAACGCCACATCACAAAAGACGGCCGCCGAAAGCCCCGTCGCCGTCAGCCAACTTGTCCTAACCATCCTCGACCGCGTGGTAGCTCGGTCCTTCCGCACCCTCGCAGGCCTCGTCCACGAGTCCGACACAGCCACAACACCCGAAGACTTAGCACTCATCACCGCCATCCTGCAAGCCTGCCTCAGCGTCCCAGGAATCGAGCAATGCCAGCTCCAAGTCCTCAACATCATGTCTTCGCACGACGTCTTGCAGGTCGCGACCTCGCTCTTCTCGTGGTCCGACCGCCTCGCCGACAAAGGCGACCCCATCTACGGCGAGCTGGCGCTCCTCCTGCTCCTCGAACTCTCCGCACTACCCGCCCTCGCCGAACAGCTGGCCTGCGACGGCCTCCTCGGCCATCTCACCGCCGCCAAGCTAGCCGGGTTCATGCGCCGCGCCAACGTGTCGCCCTTCTCGGACAACGCGGGCGCCGCGCGGTGCTACGCCATCTGGGCGAAGGGCATCCTGCCGCTGCTCCTCAACATCCTAGGCGCCCTCGGCGCCACCATCGCGCCCGAGGTCGCCTTCGTCCTCAACCAGTTCCCCAACCTGCTCCGCGCCTCAGCCGAGGAGCGCCTCGAGGCCCCCGGCCTCAGCCGCACCGTGTCGGAGCGCGACGCCCCGCACTTTGTCGCGCTCCTCGCCGTCAGCGAGGTGCACTCGCTGGCGCTGCTGACGCGGGTGTTGGCGGCGCTGCGCGCAAATAACGCGAGGGATATCCCGGAGGTGGCGTGGGATTCGGCCGCAGTGCTGGAGAATGTCGAGTTCTGGCTGGCGAGCCGCAAGGTGTTGCGGGAGAGGCTGCTGCCGCTGAGCCCGAGGGAGGTGGAATGGAGGGGCATGAAGGCGAGCGAGGGGAGTGGGTGTGAGAACCGGCTGGAGGAGAAGGCGGTCGAGTTGTTGCAGGGGATTAGGGATGTGCTGGCGGAGGAAGAGGCTTGATTAAGGTTATTGTTGTTTGTTTGTTTGTTTGTTTGTTGGGAGTGGTGTGAATGTTGTATCTTGGGAGTTGACTTAACCTACCGGTTTTCATTCTTGGTCACCAAAACGAGTTTCGTGATTTTTGCGTCTTTTTTGAGCTTCTCGAGTCTGATAGAAATTTTGGCGAGCGTCCGTGAATCTCTTGATTAGAATGGGGCACGTATGTTCATGTCTCCCAGTCGTTTTGTATGGACTTTGCATAATACAACCATAAGCCAAGGTAGATCCATCCCAATAATAAGTCCGTGTGTGCTTTCCGTACACAGACAGCATAGCGGCCGGCCAGTTCTCCGTCTATCTCCATAGCCCAATCCCTGTCTCCGCTTAAACTTTCCCGTTGGTAATGTACAGTCCATTCCACACACACGCACATAAGCCCATCTTGCACGAGATGTTGTCTTTTTCCTTCCTATTCCCTCATCCACCGCGGACCCTTCCTTAATCGTGAATCTACCGCTTCTGCATCTCGGCCGTCATGGTCGCATTCAGCTCGGCGAAGCGCTCGCCCAGCCGCGCCTGTGTCGTCATCGACTTGGTCACGCACCGGCTGATGCAGCCCGACTCGCGGCCCGAGAGCGCCTTGGACGTGAAGTCATCCACGCACGCGTTGAAGCAGTTGTCCACGAGGTTGCCAAAGACCTGTATGGTTTCCAAACACAATTTAGCAAGGTTGATTGGGATGGACAGGGGAGTAGAGCGAACATACGTTCATGAACTCCTTGACTTGGCGTTTTTGCAGGCGGGCGTCGAGCTCGCGGGATTCGGCGGCGGTCAGGCTGGTAGGGAATTAGTGTTAAGTTTCCGGTGGTATTGAGCTGCGGATTGACGTCGCGAAGAGGCCTACCCTGTATCCATGGTGATTACTTCTGGGGGATTTAGGTGATGTTGAGGACAAACACGTTCTGCGATTACAGTTCAAGGCGACAAGTGATGTTGATGGATGCTTGTCCCTGCAGGTGGCACGCAGTGGTTATCGCGATAACAAAATTCCTTTGCTAGCTTTCTACGCAAGCTTGGCAGTCAACGGCAGCTGGTTCGTGCGTTTGAGCCGAAGCTGTGCCGATCTACACATTCCCCACTGGTTTTTCTCGACTCGTTTTGAGATTTTGACTCTGACACTGGGTAAATGCACGACGTTATGGGAACCCACTGATGGCGCACCAGATGTCGAAGCAACCTGACATTGAATTTGCCACGTATGGCTGACGGCTTACGAGAGTGAGGTTCAACACTAGGCCGGAGGTTATGAGCGCCTTTGCTCAGTCTGAGAATGGCGACAGCGGTTCAACATCCTCGCACGCTCCGGGACTTGACATAGATAGAGGCTTCAAGCACAAATGGCTTCACACCAATGATGGAAGTCCAGTTGCTGCAATCACGATTCCCGGCTACGTATCAACCTCACCTTGGTGCCTTGGAAGTTTGCCTGAATAATGTGCAGGTCGCTTACAAGCGGGATCAGGGTCGGTGAGTGTCGTCGGCCAATGGGGAAGATGCCAGGCCGCAAGCTGGAGGAAGCTGATATCTTGGATAGCCTATGACATCCTGCAGGCAGCATCTCGTATCAGCAAACACACTTGCCAATGAGGCTGAAAATGAAACGAGACTTGTGCAGAGAAAGGAATCCCACTGACAGGTGTTGCATGCTATGGAGGCTCCTCGTCGAGGAGCCAGGACGAGTAGGCTCGGCAGGGTACTTCAGCCGAAAGGTCAAAAGACACGAAGTAGAGTAATATGAAGCATAGAGAGCATATGACGCATTGGCCATAGGACGAATACCTCGGGGTCCATCATGGACGAGACCAGAGTGGCAAGCCACACTATTTAGGTGCAGTAGCAAGTGGCCACGCTTAGTGAAACGCCAGCAGCAGCAATGAGTAATACCGTGTTGATGATCGGCGGCGAGCTTTCCAAGAAGCTTGCTCCGTAACGGTATGTCATCCTGACCAGCTCAGCGGATGCGATGCACCACTCCAAGCTTCGACTTCGGACCAGAAAATAACACTGGGCAGGTCTGGGCGCGTCCAGTTGCTCGGGAAATCTAACTAAGTTTGGGAACAACCACCGCCAGCGAAGGAGAACTCGAGTTCACGGAACACAGACAGAGTCACCATCACGAGGCACCAGATACTAATGTAAGCTAACATTGAGACATGCCACATGTAAGGTAAGGGAGGTAGACTATTCGAACCGATCAGCACTGGCAGCGCTGCATGCTCGGCAGTCGCGAACATCGGACAACAGGCAACCGAATGCCTGGATTGTAAGGTATGTGTATGACAGAGGACGCTAAATACGTCATTTGGTCCTCCTCCGCAAGCGGCGGAAAAGGCGCTTATGCAGTAGTGTAGTCGCCGTTTGTCGTTTTGCAGCGGCATGTTCCAAGCTGCAAGCGAGCAGACGGTGAAGCAAGGACGGAGTTGCGTGCCCGCTTTTGCTTACATGCATGGAGATGCAACAAAGTAGAGGTGGTCTTTCTCTTCAGCATTGCCGCTTCAATTTGGAGAGCTTGGGTCTTTACCTGTGCAACAAGCTGAAGAAAAGACCGTAAGCGCAGAGACCGATGCCCAGAAGCTTTGTCGCACATGCCGGTGTATGTCGAGATCTGGGGCCTAGAAACGTGCTGGTCTTGGCCGAGAGTGTCGTAGGCCGGTATTCTGCAGCGAAGATCATATACATTCTTCATAACTAGATTGGGTACGTCAAGATCAGGAAGGGCCCAGGCCAAGTTTGAAACACAGAGTCAAGCGGCTCTGCGACCTTGACTGCGGATTCGGACCACTTTCCGGCATGCTCAGAACAGCAACCACCAGACAGAGTCAAAGGTTGCGACAACACCATCAACGTACGTTCAACTCATACTTGAGTCCCCGAAGGCAAGCAGCAATATACCTGAGAGCAAAAGGTTCTCTCAGACCAAGCCATCTTGATGCTTTAGCAGTAATTTACTCCAGTGTGTAACTTGCTAGCAACTGCGTGAGCTCACGGCATTACTTCACAGTACAACACAGTGCGAATAGTCTCTCGCCTGAAGAGCTCAGTGGTAGTACGCTGCGCTGCGTATATATGTACAGGCACTTCATTACGGGCACTACCTTTAGTAAATACTTCCACGCGTAAAGAGAGCTCTAACTGTTTCCTCCGTGGCCGCATCCACCAGGAAGTGCACTGTAAATCAAGATGAGGTGTCTCGACCAAAGCAAGTACAATTCAAGACTGTTACTTAGTTGACCTCGACCTGCTCAATCATGGGCTATACCTACCATGCACAATCAGCAAGCTCCTGATGTGCTCGAAAACCTCGCACGGTGTCTTTTCCAGAAGCTCAGCTACCTACGATGTATGTACATACAGTATGCCTGAGGTAGCAATTGGCGGACCCCTGTTATTGCCCCCCTTCCCCAGGCCTTTTTGAAAAGCGAGCTGGCCGTCCCTCCCCGCTGCCATCGCACCTGGGTTCGTCTCCTCAACTCGCAAACTATCGCCAAACAAGGACGCAGTCTCCAGGGAAAGTCACTGGCGAAATAGCTTTGCTTCGTGCATCAGTCCCATCGAGTACCCAAAAAGCGGCTGTCTCCAGCGCTGGGGTTTCGACTCCACGATCGACCGTAGCCGAGAAACGGGTCTAGTCCGGGCATCGCATTGTTTCGCAGAACGACAATCCTCTCGCACCCTGCACGCAGCGCACATCTCCCAGGAGATCCCCACGTGCTTGTTTTCTGCGCGCAACCGTTATCATTCCTCGAACTCGTTTATGCGACATATCGATCCAGATCTATCATCCTTGACCCTGGCGCCGCCGAAGCCCTGTGCACACTACCCAGCGAGGTGGCATTGATTACCCGCCCGCCGCGCGCTCTCGTCTCAACCATGACATCCGCAGCACCGCCACCAGCAACGCAAACAGCTGGATCGCAACGGCACCAGCAGCACCAACAGCCTCAACAACAACAACATACGAACGCGTCGCACACGCCCAGCACGCCTGTCGCTTCTCAGGCCCAGTCTGCCGTTTCTCCGCCCAGCAAGCGTGACTTGAAGTCATGGTGGAAAGGCTTCAAGCTTCCTTCAAAGCATCAGGAGCAGCATGGTACAGCAGCCCCATCCACTTTAGTCTTGAAACAAAAGCCCCGAAAGAGAGACGCGATATTTTCAGAGGACATGGACTGCTGTCTTGGTCAGCTTGAAGCCGGGACCTTGCCCTGCAACATCGTGTCCGAAGAAGAGAAGCGCGCGGTTCATCGAGCAAGTGCAAGCATGAACCAGCTACCCCAAGGGCGACCGCCAGAGGTGCCCAAGTTGAGTCCCTTTGCCCGTATTATGGCATGGCTGTTCGGCAGAGACTCCCGTGAATTGGGTCCCAAACCACGCCCCGTCAGCACGAAACTAACTGTCGCAGAACCCCGGCCGCAAGGGATATTCGGTGTACCGCTCCGGCAGAGCATCACGTACGCCAATGTCGCCATTTCTCTCGTCGACGAGGACGGCAAGAGCTATATATACGGATATGTTCCTATTGTGGTCGCCAAGTGCGGAGTGTTTTTGAAGGAGAGAGGTGCGAATAATGCCTACCCATCCCATTACTTATGACTCACGCTGGATGTGTACGTGCTGACTTTCGCCAAAGCAACCGAGGTCGAGGGGATCTTTCGTCTTAATGGATCCGAGAAGCGCATCAAAGAGCTCAAGATAATCTTTGACTCCCCCGATCGATATGGGAAGGGCCTCGTCTGGGATGGATACACGGTCCACGACGCGGCCAACGTCCTCCGTCGCTATCTCAACGACCTCCCTGAGCCGGTCGTGCCTCTGGATCTCTACGAGAAGTTCCGAGAACCGCTAAGGGGGGCCACCAAGCCGGGAACGGCGGACGGCGAGGGGCCCCAGTTCGTTGAGGGTTTCGACATGGATGCCGCCATCGCGAGATACCAGCAGCTGATCACGGAGCTGCCCCCGTTGAACCGCCAGCTGCTCCTGTACATCCTTGACCTGCTCGCAGTGTTTGCGGCGAAGTCGGATCAAAACCGTATGACATCGCAGAATCTGGCGGCCATCTTCCAGCCCGGCATGCTGTCCCACCCTAACCATGCCATGTCCCCGGAAGAGTACCGACTGAATCAATGTGTCATAATCTTCCTTATCGAGAACCAAGACCATTTCCTCATCGGGATGCAAGGGACCGCCGCAGACGAGAAGACGGTGGAAGAGGTCCAAAAAGGCACCCCTGTACTCAATCCTCCGTCAACCCCGACTTCAAAGTCGGGCCTCGTTCGGTCTGCCTCTACCGGAAGCGCGAGGACGGACAGCGTGGCCAGAGATGGCTCGATCAGAAGGAACAAATCGACGTCGTCGAGGCGATCCTACCACACGAATGGCAGCCCCAGCCCTGGCAGTCCAGCGTTAACATCGACGCCGACGGGCGGACTGACTCGGAGCAACACCGTCCCCTCGAAGAAGTCCCCGGCTTTGCAATCGGGGAGGTTCACTTCTCGGAACGATGCGCATGTGGCTCCCCTGACCGCCATTGCGCCACCAGCGACTACAGTGGTGTCTCCCCCTCCCGCGGTCGTGGAAGAAGCTCCTACTCCTATGGAGGAACCTTCCGCGCCCTCAGTCTCGGGTTCGACTGCCCCATCCGCTTTGTCTATTCCTGGTGCGCGGAGCCAGGAGAGACTTCTCGAGCCTCCTACTCCAGAAGTGACCACTCCGTCTAAAGAACGGAAACTGCCCATTCTGTTTCAAAGGATTGCGTCGAGCGAAGGGGATGGGCGCCAGCCCAACAAGCTGAGAAAGAAAAGGCTACCAGGCAGTGCAAACCCTAGCGCTCACAGCTCAACGGCCTCACTTCCTCACTCAGCAACGACTTCTCCCAACACCGAAGGTCCGAACCCTCTGGATATGATACCGTCTGCATCGAAAACTGCAAGCGCCGCAGAGAACACAACGATGCAACTGGCCGAGACCCCGTCGGAACCCACCCCACGTGCGACGGACGCTCCTCCCAGCGCGACCGATCAGAGTACCGCAAACCCAAGCAGCGCTGCTCCAGGAGATATCGACAAGAACGGCATCAACCCTGGAGCTAACCCCAGCAACATCCATGCCGGCGACGCTCACGCCGCTACCCTTCATCCCAACAGTGCCCAGGCAACCCTCAAATCCAAAAAGTCTCCCCCAACCTCACTTAATAGCTCGTTCAACGAAGGATCGGATCTTGACCAGATCGAGGAGGTGACAACCGCTTCTGTCGAGGCGGCCGTTCCTGACACGCCCAGCGAAAAGGAGAAGAAAAGGCGATGGCGCCTTTCGCGCAGAAAGGAGGAGGTTTCACCGCCGTCTTATCCGCCGCTTGGCTCACCACGTCAAGTTTTGGGGTCAAATGCCCACGCGGACGCAAGCAGCACGTCAGTAAACAGTTTTGGAAAACAGGGCCAGAGCGTGGCCGGAGACTCGTCGGACCGCACCACTGTTACCACGGAATCGCATCCTGCCGATGGGGCGAGCAAGGAAAGTAAGGACGACTCGAAGAAGCTCTCCAACTGGATCAAGAACAAGTACCGCGAGCACAAGGAGCATGTCGACCAGCGGAGAAACAAGTCGCCACCCGGGGAAAGGACAGTGTCCTTGGGGTCCAGCCTCATGTCATCGCGGGGGAAAAGTCTGGACCTCAAGCGCTCCGAGGAAGACAAACCGCCGGTACCATCGGCGGGGCAGACGCCGCACCCGCAGCCCCAGGAACCAAACGCGCCATAATAGCCCTCCCACGGTGACGGGCGAGAAGAAGGTGGCTATGAGCCCTGACGAGTTCAACGCCGTTACGAATTCCAGCATGTGCCTTGTTTTTCACCTGATGGTCTTGGGGGAGTAGATGTGGGCCAAGACGGGATGTGTGGATTGCTGTCTGAAGCGAGATATGACGGGGAGTTTGCTTGGCGCGTGCTCAAACTGTTGTGTTTGGGCGAAACGCCATAACCTCTATGCGGATACCCAGACTTGTTTACATCATGGAGTGGATGTCGGGTTTATCAGAAAAAGGAATTACCGCTTATTGTCTACGGTTCTTGTTGGATGGGTAGCACCAGTTGTAGCGTTCTCCATAGAGGCGCCTTACACTCGAACTTTGTTCTAGTACCTTAGTATTTTCTCTTCAACATGGATGAGTTGCTCGATCGAGCATGTCCAACTTTTACGGCTTAACCCTCGGTTCCTCCTGAACGCGGAATCAGTCCGGCTTCCGGAATCGATAGGCACCTCAGCATCCCGCCCGCAAACCCGGTCCAAGCCGATTACCCCAAGCCCGAGCGGATGGATCAGAGACAGGCCCGGTAGGTATGGTAAATAAGGTAAGGTAGGTAGGTGATACCGATACATCCCCGCACTTACTGTCAAGGAACTTGAGGTAGTCTTCGGGGCCTCTCCTCTCTCCCATAGCCTCTCTGTGAGCTGGGGTTAGGGTTAAGGAGGCCTGGACTCTGGGGAAACTGGCGAGAACTGGCAGTGAGCTCCACTGCCAAGCAGGAGCTCTCAATATCCCCACTTTTCCCCGCAACGGCAGATTCGTGCGGAGTTCCGACGAGCCGCCACCGCTTGGACCCCTGTCCTATGCACCGACACCATGAACAGAAAAGCTGCCCTCCATGACAGCACGCTAGCATATCACGCTGCCTGAACGGGGAAATATGTCCGCAGACTCGTGACTTCAGAAGACTTGGAGAGTTTCTTGACCTCGAGAATCGAAGGCAAGAATTCTTCCACTTGTGCCCCTGTGTGACAAGGCACATCTCTATGACGAACATTGAACGTCAAAAGTTTATTTTCCTCCGGTCCCGCACCGAAACCCCCACATCTGGACTGGCGGCCGAAGCATGACCGGCCCGAAATACCTCTTTTTTTAGTTTGCGACACTCAAACGATCTTATTCAGAAATACCAACTGGTGTTTGATCCTCTTTTTCACTCGCTCATGGCACAGCGGCTGCTCGTGCCGTGCAGAATGAACCTAAAGGCCCAGGGAGCATGGTCCCGTATTGTGCCAGGGTTAGAAATGGAGACGTAAACCGCAGGAAGTGAGCTTTTGATCTGACCGCCACCACAACCTTACGCCAGGGGCCAAGATTCGGCCAAGACTGCCGTTGACGACGACACCGGGGACTTTTCCAGAAAGTTGTTCCCACCACGTGCCAACAGAAACCCACCGCGCTCGCATCGGCCTTATCCAACGTCCACCAGGCGGGCCAAACACCGAACTACTTGTTCCGCTAACGTTAGCCAGGAACGACGGCCAACCGGGAGTTGGCCGTTCCTGTCTAAAATCTTGCAGCCTCCGTCAATTGTGCGGCCTAACCCTAGATGACTAATGTGACTAATAAGGGACTGAACCTCCGACGGTTGCCAGATTTGTGGCGCAAGCCACAAGAGCTTAACCCCACGGCATCAATTTCTTCCACACGTCGGCCGTATTACAGGGCAAATCGCCGATATGTTGTGCTCTCTGGGGTAGTAGCAAACTACAGTACATACCTACAATGATTACACAGTAAGCTTCATATCCGTCGGCAGCCAATCTCGGAGTCTCCAAATGTAAGGATTTGCCCAACAGTTCTGAGGTGTTCAGCCTAGATCCACTTGGCACATGGTTCTGCCAGGGACCCAGCTCATTGTCTCTCGCCTGCTCTTAGCTTGATTTGGAAGGTGCTTATGAAGACATCCCCGATCCCGGGCCAGTGGACATCAAAGCATACGGAGACGACGTCGATCAGCTGAATCCCGTCGGTCGCGCGATGCAGTCATCCCCGGTGTTACCGTCGCGCGGATACTTTTTTATCTCCACGCGCTGTCACCTTCATACATAGCGACATGTCTCTTTCTTTTCTTCCCCTTGGTTCAGTCGTCCGCTTCTCACCCCCGCCCCTGGCTTGGTCCCCGTCCATCCTTTGATATAAACGCTTGAGGGGAATCACCACATCCCGCTAGATCTAGAAGTCAAGCGTCAAGCACAGCAGCCATGTCGGAACTCAAACACCGTATGTTCACTTCATTCTTTACAAGTTCATCAACGACAACTTCACCCCCAATCCCTCCTGCTCCTGCCTATTGAACCCCCACAGCCTAACAAAGCCCACAGCATCAGACGAGGAGGACACCAAGAGGCACGGTGCTCCCGGCCAGCATAATGCCTCCTTCTCATCCCCGCCGTACGACTCGGCGTCGATGACGTCGGGCGAGGTAGTCTGCCCGGCGCACACGACAGAGCGCAAGATCACGACCAAGATCGACCTGCACCTGATCCCCTTCGTGTCGATCCTGTACCTGATGGCCTTCCTGGACCGGGTCAACATCGGCAACGCGCGGGCCTTCGGGCTGGAGCGGGACCTGGGGCTGGGCGGCGTCGAGTACAACACGGCGCTGACCATCTTCTTCGTGCCCTACGTCCTCTTCGAGATCCCGTCCAACATCCTGCTCAAGCACTTCTCGCCGCGCGTGTGGCTGTCGCTGTGCTGCATCGGGTTTGGGTTTGTTACCGCCATGCAGGGGCTCGTGCAGAACTACAGCGGCCTGCTTGCCACGCGGTTTTTCCTCGGCGTCTTCGAGTCCGCCATGTTCCCCGGCTGCTTCTACCTGCTCAGCACGTGGTACCGGCGCCACGAGGCGCAGAAGCGCTTTTCCTTCTTCTTCTCGTCGACGTCGCTGGCGGGCGCATTCGGTGGCTTGTTGGCGTCGGGGATCGGCAAGATGGACTATGTGCGCGGCTACCGCGGCTGGCGCTGGATTTTTATTATTGAGGGTTGCTTCACTGTGGTGGTTGGGGCTATTTTTCTGTTTACGTTCCCCACGTTTCCGGAGCAGACGGTATGTACCTCTGTGACAGTGATTCCCTCTCCTGGGGTTTCAGGTCCGAATAATAGGCTGTATACGGGAAACGGATTGCTGACTGGCTCGAGAATATATATAGACCTGGCTCCGCGAGGACGAGCGCGAATTCGTCAAGGCCCGGCTCAGGGCGTCGCAAGGCCACAGCGGAGCGGAGCGCAAGATCACGGGGCGGGACGTGCTGACGGTCATGTCGGACTACAAGATCTGGCTGGGCGGGCTCATGTACTTTGGCCTGATCGTTCCGGCGTACTCGTACGCCTACTTCTCGCCGACCATCCTCCAGAGCTACAAGTACGACGCCATCACGACGCAGCTGCGGTCCGTGCCGCCCTGGGCCGTCGCGTTTGGCTTCGCTATGATCGTCGCCGCCGCGTCCGACTGGGTCAAGCACCGCTTCCTGTTCGTCATGGGCGCGATTTGCATATCCATCGCCGGCTTCGCCGTCCTGCTCAATGTGCACGACAACCTGCCGGTGCAGTATTCGGCGCTGTTCCTGATCTGCATGGGCACGTACTCGGCCATGCCGGTGATCGTGTGCTGGTTCAATATGAATCTCGGCGGCCACCATAGACGGGCGATTGGCAGTGCTTGGCAGATAGGTGAGTTTGTATTGCCTTGGTAGTTACGGTGGACGATGTTGACAAGATGACAACAGGTTTCGGCAACATTGGCGGCATCATCGCGACGTACTCTTTCGTCCAGAGCGATGCGCCGTTCTACCGAAAAGGCTACGCCATCTGCGTTTCGTTCATCTGCTTGAGCGCCGTCTCTTGCATCGCGTATGCGCTGGCGGTGGTCTGGGAGAACCGGAAACGGAGCAAGCAGCCGCATGATCTGAATCTGACCGAGTCTGAGAAGATAGAGCTCGGGGTGAGTGTTTCTTTTCTTGTCATCTCTCCGACAGTTGAACAGGTTGGCTAACGGGCTCAATTTAGGATTTGAATCCCGAGTTCAGGTACATGCTTTGAGAGCAGACCAGGAGATGAATAGGATGATGTGATGATGCATGGATTGGATTATAGACAATCTAGAGCCGAGACCGTAGACCGGTGCCTGCGATGGATTGAAACAATACATAATGCCACAGCCGTGAATTCTCCCAGCCTGATAGACACTGGATTCCTTGCCAACCAAGCACGTCAACTGAAGACTACTGGGTATATATTTGTGGAAGAGAAGAGAGTCATTCCATCTCTAGCTCACGCCATTCGACACAAAATCTTCAACATCAAACTGCACCATATCTGGCGACGCCCCATCCTCCCATATGCCCAGCTCGTCTATAAGCCCCTGAATCTCCTCCGCCTGCTTCATCACCCCAGGCTCCCCCAGCCCCTTAAGCATCGCAATATCCTCCTCCGCCGCCTTCCTCTCCCCCACAGATAACCCCCTCGTCCTCTCGGCTTCCAACGCCCGCAACGCCCCACCAGCCTCACCCTTCTTCTCCTTCTTCCATCGTCCACCATCATCAACCCCGCTCTCACCATTCGCATCATACACAACCCGCCCATTCCTCCTGACCACAACCACCCTCTCCACCCCACCTTTCCCTTCCCCATCCTTCTCACCACCACCATGATGATGATGATGATGATCAAGCCACCCGACCGCCTCCGCCAACCCCTCATAGCTCAGGTCATGCACCGCCCGCGGCGTCAACCGCACTGGCAGCCCCCACCGCGACCCAGCCTCGGGCAACCTCTTGTAATACCGCACCAATATCCCCAGCCTGCTCAGCGCAGCGGGCACGGCCAGGATTACCACCCGTACACTATACCCTTTATCACTAAACACCCGCACCAACCTCTCAAAATAAGAGTTTTGGGTTTCCCCGCCTGCCCCGTGTCCTGGTCCTGGCCCAGGTCGCTTACGACAAGCCGTCTCGACCAGTACGCGCCTCGCCCTCCGCCCTGCTGCGGCACAGCAGACCTCGAGCAACCACTCGGCCGCGTCACGGCTGGCGAGCTGCGAAGCGAGATGGGGTGCCGTGGCGAGGCAGGTGGAGTAGAAAGGGTGGTAGGTCTTGAAGGTGTCTGCTATCAGATGCAGCGGCTTCAGCAGCGGTCCGTTTGGAGAGGAAGAGGAGGGGCATTGTTGTTGTTGTTGTTGTTGCTGTTGCTGCATGGCGCGGAGGAGGAGCGGGGCCAGGCGGGTTTTGCCTGCGCCTGTTTGGCCTAGGACGAGGACGGCTAGTGGTTTGGTGTTGGAGGAAGATGAAGAAGATGGTGATGGTGTTTTGGAGGGGAGGAAAGGGTATAGTTCGGCTGGCAGGATGGAGGTGTGCAGGATCTGAGCGTGGGTGGAAGGGGAGATTTGCCAGGCTTCGAGGAGGTCGATGGAAGCGTCGACGGGTTTGGTGTCAGTGGTCCCCCCTGGTGAGGCCGGAGGCGCGACGGTGAGGGTCGGTTCTGGTGGTGAGTGACGACTAGACGGGTGAAGGTCGCTGTCTGGGTCTTTCATCTTCGGGTTGCTGATATTCAGGGGCGGTTTGTGGGATTCCTAGAGGAGGTTGCTTATGAGGCGTAGTTGAGGGCTGCTGATGGGGAATATATTGAAGATCTAGGCTGTAGAATTACTCCTAGAGGGAAGCAGCGAGAGAAGAGTAGCCGTTTCGGCTTGATGGACAGACACATGTAAAGTGGGTTCATATAACGAGTGCGGATTGTATGTCCCAGAACAAAACGAGGGAGTAAGATACGGCCGAAGGAAGAGGGCTTGTAGCATACTGTACTATGAGCTGGGAAGCGGGCAGTTCTCGGACGAGCCTTGGGTTACACTCGACCCCAGATTCAGATCAGCTCTGATGCGTAACTAACCCCCATTCTAACACCCCGCAACTCCGCGTACCTCTACCCCGGTCCTGTCCGTGGGGGTTCAAATCTCAGGCTTGGCGCATACCGGATGCCGAAGCCGTATCGAGGTCACTCACCTTAGCACATGTCCCGAGTGGATATCGGGACACTCAACGGGGTAGCCGGCTGCCCTCTGTCGGTCATCACCATTATCTGCCGCTCTGGTTACTCGGGAGGCCGGTACATGCCGGTGATTGCGGATGGAAATATAGCTCTTCGCTTGCGATGACGCTGTTTGATAAAGGTATGTAGGAACATGGTGTTAGTTCAAGGACGGGGGTTGGGTGGGTCGGGGTGTGTCTACCCCTGAACCGCGACCAACCGCTCTCAAAATCCCGGGAAACGAGGAAAACAAGTGAGCTTTCACCTGGTACCCCATCTACACAGTACAACAACCATTTCCACATTTATATCATTCTCAGCTATCTGCCCGAGTTCAGTAAACCAAACCAAAGCTCTCCATGTACTCCTATCCCACTCTGTACTGTCCCGGCCTGCCTGTAGAGTTCGCCGTCCTGAAAATGAGCCCCCTTCCCTGTTTGCATGAAGCGCAATAACGATACCAACCCTCCCCCCATAGGTGAAAGAGAAACGAAAACAAACACCAAGAGGTATTCAGAGCCTTGGGTGGACACGGCCCCCAAATCGCCCAAACACCGCAACCGAGAAGATCCAAAGCCATGAAATAACCATAATGATGAGTCCACCCTCCGAGTCAAACCGCGCCTGATCACCAAACTCCCGAGAGTCCCCTCCGAGATCTGCTGTGTGCGCGAGCGAGCAGAATCCCTTCAACAGAAACTGCCCCGTATGACAGGGTTGCTGTTGTGACTAGCTCTCCCAGGAAAAGTGGATTGTTCCGTGTAAAATGGCAGCCACCAACTCCGATGCATGATTTTCCTCCCCTCGAGACGTAGTTCGCAACAGAAAACAAACCTCCCCGGTTCAGCCCGGTGCCGTGAGAAGGAAGATGTCAGCAGCCGTGTGGCAATGAGCTCCTAATACAAAATCGAGCTCTGGTAATCTTCAAAGTCCTCATATGTTCGTCAGGCCTGTGTGTCTCTCTCAGGCTGCTGGTACGCTCCGCGGCGTGACATCGCCGCTGCGCCGTCGCACTGCGATCTGCTGATGCTGTTGCTGCTGGGCGTTCGCCGCCTCGATCTGGCGCATATGCCTTCGGAGACTTGCAAGCCTGCCGCTAATCATTTGTATCACTGCATAAGCACGTCAGCATCACGCTCGCTGTCCATTCACTAACCAAAGACACAGGATAGCTTACTCCTCTGCACTGTCTTTTGGTCGTCGCTGCTCATCTCGCCCGAGGCTTCTTCAGCAGCGACAGGCTGCTTTTCATCCCTGGACGAGCCCGACACGCGGCGTTTGGGCAGGTGGTCGTCGTCACTGTCCAGCACGGCCTCGAGCATGCGGATCGCTGTGACATATGCAAGTTCACAGCCGGCGAGATCTTCGTTAGCGATCTCATTGATAGCGGCCGCGCGACTCATCTCCACCGCCCGGTCGTACATCAACTTCTCGGCGCTTAAGCCGGTCGAGAGGATGACTCGTACGGCCCCCGAACTGCTTACCGAGCTCGTCTCGGGGCGGTTACTAGGATGGTTGGGATGCTCCTCGGGCAGTTGCTTCTGTGCCTCGATCAGTTTTAATCGGACAACCTCGGCCTTCTCTAAAACCTCGTTAAATCGTGACCGGATCCACTGGACAGCCGCGTTGATCTTCAGCGCCAACCCTTGGCTGTTGACCGAGTCCCTTGTTGCCGAGTGGACGCTGCTGTTGGACTCTGTCCGGCTCTTCCGCGACCACCAGAGGCTGGCAATGTCCATCGATTTAGCCAGAAGCGACAGCGCCTTGACATAGAGTACCAAGGCCTCTTCCGACAGAGAGACCACCGCTTCCACTGTGAGTCCCTCGTCCTCTTCTCCCATCCTGTCAGCAGGGACGCCGCCGAGACCGTGTTCACTGGACGGGGCCAGGGGGACGAGCTGCTTGTATTTTACTTCCGCGAAGCCATAAACAACGTCACTCCGCGTGGCGTAGTCCTCGATGCACTGGGCAACCCGTGAATCTTCATCCACCGGGGCACTCTGCTTCCCGTCCAGGAGCAAGCCGGTCGGCACGGACGGCGTCGGGTAGGCCGGGAAGGGGCTGTAGATCTGCGGCGGTGACTGTCCCTTGCCGAGCAGCTGCGGGGCATATTTGAAGCCAAAGAACCGAAGGCTGGCGTCTTGGATAGCCTTCGATATCGCCGACGTCTTGCTCGGGCTGCTCGACGAAGTATTGTCATACGACGTTCTCCGGTAGTGATCTCCCCGCCCCTGCTGACGGCTCTTGGACGAATGGCTCGGCACAGCACCGGTGGTCGAAGTTGGATTTCCCTGCTGCGTGGCGCGCCTGACGATTTGGCCAGACTTGGGTGACTGTGTCTGGATTTGGTCCGCGAGCGCATTGACCTCAACGTGCACCTTGTCGATGACGATGTAGTCTCGCTCAAACGCAACGTCTTGGGCGGTCTTCTCGTCGTCCGGAAGTGGCCGGCTCGTTGTGCTCGGCGCCCTAGCACGATTTGCGAGCTCCTGACCCGATCCCGGCGCAGGTTGAGCCTCGCGGGTAGGCGCCTTCACCGAGGCGTTCGAATACCGCCGGCTCCGATCAACGTAAGATATCGGCCGAGGAGAGGCCGAAGTGGGTGGCTGGACCGCCGGACGCCGTATCCCGAGCCCCTCTTCCCCTGCCTGCCGCGGCGAGTGGCTTAAACGAGCAGTGGATATTTGCTCCAGCGGATTCGGCTTGGGCTCAGTAGGTGTTCCGAGGGGCGATGGACGGTATGGCTGCGGTGATGCAAGGGCCACGGGTTCACGGCTGAGCTCCTGTTCTGCCGCATATCTCCGAAGAGACGATTTCCGTGACAGCGCCAAAACATCGTCGGGTCTGGTCGGATTCACAAGCCCCGCCGATATTGGCCTCTCCGCTTTTGGAATATCATCCTCAACGAGGCCTGGGATACGGCCAGCAACGACGGCGTGTTCGAAGAAGTCCTCAAAGGGCAACCGTTCCACGGCGTTCCGTTTCAGCAACGCGCGAATCAGACCTTTCAGTTCGGAACTGACGACGCATTCCCGAGGAAACTTGATATGGTCATCTGCAGTTTCAATCTTTCGAAGGAGCTCCACGTGATTTCCCGCTCGAAAAGGGGGTTTTCCTGTTGCCATCTCGTACAAAACGGTCCCTACCGACCATAAGTCGGCCTCGGGGCCATACCGCTGATACCGCAGAATCTCGGGCGCCATGTACAAGGGTGAGCCGCAGAGAGTCTCGGCGAGCGAGGTAGAGGGGAGGACTCGAGCAAAGCCAAAATCAGCCAGCTTAAGCATGGGAAGCGAGACGAGCCCAGCGGCTGGCGTGAGAGAGTCATGGCTCGCACCCAAGATCTGCTTCACTTGCTTGTTGGCCTCGCGATGTTGTGGCGAAGGCAGTAAGAGAAGGTTATGGGGTTTAATGTCACGGTGTACCAGGTTTGCCTCCCGCAGAAACCTGACAGCACTCGCAAGCTGCTTTAAGAAGTGACGGGTGACAACCTCATTGAGGCCCGACCCCGGCGGAGCAGGGTATTTGCGAGCGAGCTCGTGCGTAGCCGCTTGCGAGATCAGCTTGTCTCGTCCCTTGATGAACTCCGACAGGTCTCCCAGCTCGCAAAACTCCATGACGAGGTGTATGTGCGTCGCCGACTCGATGCAGTCATGGAGCGCAACGATATGAGGATGCCGGAGCCTTCTGAGTATGTTGATCTCGCCGTAGAGATTTTCCTTCAACTTCCTGGTCATGCGAGCGACGTCGACGGACTTGATGGCAACCAGGGCACCGGTGACCTTGCAGCCACATGTTAGCAGGCGGTCAAGTTGAGAGAATGGATGACAATAGGGCCGTAACTGGTGCCGGCCTTGACAGAAGAACAGAAGCGTCTCCAAGTGCACGGGGCGATAGCCCCACAAACCGATTTGAACACTGGGTTACAGGGACGGTACAACTGCAATGCGAGATGGAGCTAACCTTGTGGCGGCCAGAGTACACCTTAGCGAAGCTCCCCTTTCCTATCCTCACGTCTATGACGAACTGCCCGACCTCGTATTCCGCGGGCGGCGTTGACCCCCTCGACGAAGGATATCGTTCGGCCATGGCTCCCTGTGAGGTTTGACGATAACAGGAAAGCTGTGGTTGGCAGGAAGAACAGAACAGCCCGAGGGCCTAAGATATGCGGAAGACGTCGGTAGCCGACTTGGTAGTCATGTATACGGGGTTTGGCTTGGGCGATAGACGAGTATGGACCGAAGGAGCCAAGGAGGTACGGCGAGAACAAGCCGAACCGGAGAGGTGGTAGACCTCAGGGTGCGGGCTTCTGCAGTCGTCAGGCGCGGGGGCGGACGGGGGCGCGTGTTGCCTCCAGCAAGGGTACGACGACGACGGCAGGGCCCCGATAGGTCGGGAGAGGTTGGGACAGGCTGTCTTGGCAACCGTGAGTTGTAGAAGGAGCAAGAGAAGGAATCCAACAGCTTCTTTCGTGACAAGGAAGACGCTTTGACGTGCGCTGATGCTCCGAACGTCCAAGTGGTACGGGGGCCGATAAGCGCAGTAGGTGTTGAACGAGGCGACGACTGGGCGAGAGGACTCTGTCCGACGGTTCGCGAGGTTGGGGCCAACGGGTACGACTTGTTGAAAGTAGTGGCTTCGGACTCCTGTCGATGGGTGACGATGTGTATTTGCGAGGACTGTTGTGAGGGCACTGCGATACAGTTTGTATTGTCGGTTTGAGAGCAAGAGCTCAGAAGGCGGACTGTGCCTCAAGCGGCGGCGGAAGCTATATCAATGGGGCAGACAGCTCCACACGATGGATGGCGCTCCGACGTCCAAGGTCAACTGAATGACTCAGACTCGATCGGTTGCAGAGGGAATAGCGAGAGTCCCTCGGTGGCCCAACAATGCAAAGTTCGGGAGAGATGCAGTGTCAGGAAGACAGTCAAGGTGAAACGGTGATGGGAAATGGCGAGCGGTTGTTGGGATGGGAAAAGGAAAAGAAGAGGTGGAAGGAACCTCAGAGCGACTTGAGAGGATGCAGGGCGGACTGGGGACAGCGAGGGCGTGACGAGATAGGTAGGCCGCCCTGGATCCTGTTGCCGGGCGGCCGCTGTGCTGCGCAAAGCAGGGGGAGCTTTCAGGCAGTTCGCTTTGCTGGGTGCGAATGACACGCCTGACACGGCCCGTGTGCTCGTGATGCCAGACTCCACAGACCAAGCAATCCACACAGATCTTTGTACCCCTAGGTACTACCAGGGTATTTTCTTAGGCTGTCTTCCGCAATTCACAGCTCAACGAAACGAAAATGGTACATGTATGTACATACATACAAGACCGTGCCTACGTCGTTCTGTCACTGAGTCGCGCTAAAGCGGTGTTTCGCGATAAGGCTCCGCGATAACATCACTGGGGTCGTCCTCATGATTTGCCGCCTGGGCAGTCTTGCGTCTTCGGAGAAAATGCTGAGATAAGCAGATGACATATGAGAGAGCGATCCATGATGTGACCGAACTCGGTGCACGGCCGTGGCTTCCCTGGTGTCGTAATGAATTCGTTCCTCTTCTGCTTCTCGATGACCTCGTCTGCCACTTGCATCAACGGCCAGCCATCAGGGTGGATGAGGCGCGTAGGTCAATGGACCCACCCGCACCTTGGGAACCGAGAACGCACACCCGGCTCTCATGCCCACTCAAACAGACAGTGATACGGTGACACCAACTCCGGCGCCTGTTGTGCAGAGATGCAACGATGACCAAAGATGGAAAAGTGTACGGATTTGAGAACTGATTGCAATAGGATAGAAGCTGGGTAGCACAAAGAACCACGGCTTCTGTGCCTCAATTCTGCATGGGGGTATCAGGGGCATATCCGACGGAGCAATCATCAACGGGACCTTGATGGACGATGCGGGAACAGAGAGAGGTCGGCAAAACCCACGCTTCTCGAATCCAGCATCCACGGATGGTTCCCACCCTTGATTTGAACCACCTATCACCTACCACCTACAGTACAGTCGGGCTGCCAGGTATCGCAGTACCGTAAGGTATCGTGATGGCAGGCTCGCTGTAGACCGCCCGGAAGTGGAGGCTGTTTTGATTATCATCACCCCTGTCTGCCTTATCGGAGACAACCTTGCCATGACCGCCTGTTCACACTTCACAGCAATTGAAGGCAAGCGACCAGGTGGACTCGAGGTCTGTGGCGCATTGGACCTCTCGCTTGACGATGTTCATCCAGCCGGTCTCCAAGAAAGCCGGGTGAATAACCCGACTTTCTGGGGATGGATGAGTGCAGCCCAGATCAGATCCAGCGCCAAGCACCGAACATCCAACCGGTGGTCTTGAGGTTAACACAACAGCACGACTCCAACTTCCGGGGAATCCTCGTCCAGGGTCTGGAACCCGAGCTGCAGCTCATGCCTGGCAGGCATACGAGAGGGCGCCACGTCTGAGGCGCTGTGTAGCTCAATGAGCTTTCTAGTGTATGTGCCTTACTGCCGGGCAGCCAGGTACAACTGGTCACCGGACATATCCACCAACGTGAATGTCAGTTCCCTTTGTCTATGGGCGGCTATGTCAACAAACTCTATCAAAGCCGCGAGTCTAAGTGATGGCTTTGATTCTCAGCAGCTTGTCTGGCCGCAGCCAGAAATAACTAGGCAGGTTACGCACCTTAGAACGGAATGCATGCACGTACGTACATACAAAGTTACAAACATACCATGCAAATGAAACTGGCCCAGACAAACAGGTCAGTCGCTTGTGCTGGGTCAATGCAGTAACACGACAGCTTCAATGCCGCCTGCCAAGGACCAGATAGGGTATCGTGATCAAGAACAAGACCGGCAATGTCAGATACTGGTATATACCTACTTATCTAAGAATCCGGTTCGACCACTGGCTCTCCAACCACGCTCTGTTGGAGCTCCTCGGATGCCAATCGGCGCCTTGAAACACAGTTTGGACGATAGCTGCTATAGCTACCACCGACCCAAGCTGCCCGTTCCCTTCAGCGGAAGCCCCATCTCGCATGATGTCTGCAGTTGTAGCAAGTGCGTCGTAACTTCAAGGGAGCAGGATCATGTGTCGTCGTGCGATTCGAGAATCAGAGTGCAATTGACTACTTCACATGCAGCACAGATTTCACACATACCCCGAGGCTTGAGCAAACGGAGCCATTTGTCTCACCGACATACACCAGCTTGCCTCCACAATTGGTCAACAGGTTATCACTCCGTTCGTCCGTCTACTTGCTGCACCCAATTCCGTCCATATTAAGATGCACACTGTCGTTGTCCGTGCATCTGCCATCTGACATGGCTCATGAAGTGGTTTTCAATTGGCGCGCTCCAAATGGCAAGCTCTGCGCCTTTCCGTGTGTCCAGCCGTGGCTGCAAATGTGATGGGAAGTATGGAA
This sequence comes from Achaetomium macrosporum, assembly GCA_033296875.1. Taxonomy (NCBI): domain Eukaryota; kingdom Fungi; phylum Ascomycota; class Sordariomycetes; order Sordariales; family Chaetomiaceae; genus Achaetomium; species Achaetomium macrosporum. Next base: position 39,243 of record MU860008.1, on the reverse strand, counting down.
GGCAACAGCTGCAGCTGCAGGCTTGCGGGGAGCTTCAAGAGGAGCGCTCAGCGCCTTGGATTGGACAATGGGCTCACTCGGATGGGGATGTTGCCTGCACAGATGAAACCTCTCTTGACTCGCTTGACTCACCTGCGGATTGTGTGCACCCAAAGCGATGGCCTGTGATGGACGGCTGCGTGTTCGCTCCCCCTTGCCACCACATCACATGCTCTCTCCATGAGCGCCATATGGTGTTGAAGGTGCATAAACCGAGAACAACAGACAATGTTTGTTGCTGCCAACACCGAAAATCCAGGAGCACCCATATGACATTTCCTCACGGAGATTTGCTTCCAGGCGGAGAATGTGACAGGTACTTGATTTCCCTGCCCTATTCCTGCGGTCAAAAGGAACACTGGGAGGGCGGGCTCATCCTGAATACCCAATCGACGTTCTATCTACACCAACCCAAATCCCACCCTATCCGATATCCGCCGTGGTATCAAAAAGGAGACACATGAAGATACCGGCCAGTGGCCCCGGCCCGGCCTGCGTGCAGCCCGCTATGCAAACCGGCTTTTAGTCTAGTCTCTCCCTTACCTCTAGGATTCTATGTTCAATGACCCTCAGTCTTCTCGGCCATTGGCAACTCTGCCAAAGCCTCGCCAATGGTCTTGATAGCGCCCCGAAGCTCCTCCTCAGTAATCACCAAGGGCGGCGCAAACCGGATGATGTTGCCGTGCGTGGGTTTAGCCTAATCCACAACAGTCAGCAAATCTCTTGCCTTCCTCCATCCCTCTGCCACAGACACGGGGGAATCATTCAATACTCACCAGCACGCCCTTCTCCTTCAGCAACAGACACAAATCCCACGCCGTCCTGCCCCCGGCCTTGCTCTCATCAATCACCACAGCATTCAACAACCCCTTCCCGCGCACAGACTGCACAATGGGCGACTTGAACGCCTGCACCCCTTCCCTGAAGATCCTCCCCAGCCGCTCCGCCTTCTCCACGAGCCCTTCCTCCTCGACCAGCTCCAGCGCGCGGATGGACACGGCACAGCCCAGCGGGTTGCCGCCGTACGTCGACCCGTGCGTGCCCGGCTCGATCACGCCCATCACCTCGCGGTCCGCGAGCACGCAGCTGACGGGGTACATGCCGCCCGAGATGGCCTTGCCCAGCGTGACCATTTCGGGCTTGATGCCGGCCCACTCGCAGCAGAGCATGCGGCCGGTGCGGGCGATGCCCGTCTGGATCTCGTCGCAGATCAGGAGAACGTTGTGTTTCTTGCACAGCGCGTGGGCCTTGGCGAGGTAGTCGTCGTCCGGGACCACCACGCCGGCTTCGCCTTGGATGGGCTCCACGATGAAGGCGGCCGTGTCGCGGCCGTGGGCTTCCAGCACCGCTTTCAGGTCGGCGATGTTGTTGTACCGGATCGGCGCGCCCGTGCTGGGGTTAACCGCGCCTACATTGGGCAGGTAGGGGCCGTAGTTGTCGCGGGATTCCGGGTCGACCGAGAGCGAGACGGCTGTCATCTGTTGGACACATGGTTAATGTCCTACTGGTTCTTCGGGCGCAGAAGAGTATAGGAGAGGAAAATATCTCACCGTCCGCCCATGGAAGTTGTCAGCAGCGCTGAACACGAGGGCGCGCCCCTGAGCGACGCCTTTCACCTTGTAAGCCCACTTGCGGGCGATCTTGATCGCCGTCTCGACGGCCTCGGCACCCGTGTTCATGGGCAATACCATGTCGAAGCCGAACAGGCGGCGGACCTTCTCAGCCCAGACGGGGAACACGTCATTGTGGAAAGCACGCGAGCTCAGCGTCAGTCGGCCGGCCTGTTCGGTGAGCGCCTTGATCAGCTCTGGGTGGCAGTGGCCTTGGTTGACGGCACTGTAGGCAGAGAGGAAGTCAAGGTAGTGCTTGCCCTCGGGGTCCCAGACGTGGACCCCCTGGGCGCGCGCAAACACGACGGGGAGCGGGTGGTAATTGTGGGCGGCGTACTCGTTCTCGGCGGCGATGGCACTCTTGGTCGACGCCGCATGGTACCGGTCTTTGGTGGCGCTGTTGCCGCCGGTGCGGGCTGGGGAGACGTCTGCGTGGGGTGCCATTGTGTCACGGTGTTACTGGTTTCGTGCCTGTCTTGAGGAACGAAGAATGGTACAGGTATGACGAAAAGAGTAAAGAAGGGAGGATGGCAGTGGAGGGGCTTGCGGTAGTTGCCCCACTGATGGAACTGATAAAGAAGCTTGGAGGCGGGATCGGATCCAACTAGGCGGTTTGCCTTGCACTAGACTCGGATCTTAATGACGAACCCGGATGCCGGCGATCTAAGATGATTAGCAGAAAGAAGAAGCTGCAACCCTTGGCGAAGACGGTCAATTTATGGATAGAGGAGAAAGACACTCGGCCTGCGACGGGAGAATGTTCGGCATTATAAACAAGACAGCCACTACACATCGCCCCATACATCGGCATTCCCTTACAAAAGAGAATGCGCTCCCCGGTTTGCGTGGAACGCCACCATACCCCTAAGTGCAAGTGCACCATACCCCTAAGTGCAGGTGGAAGCGGCGTCAGGGAAGTATGACGACGGCGGGACCATCTCACGTGGGCCCAATATCCCTGAGGGTCCTTGTGTGCCGATGCAGAGCGCCCCCGATTACCCTCCCGCTTTGTCGAAGGACGGGAGTGCACTCCGATCTTCCCAGTGCCGGGCGTGACCTGAAGGTCCTCGGCGCGTGATCCATTGCCATAGTAGTCCAATGGGTGCGGTAGGCGGTTCCGATGGCGAGGACAGAGGATGAGCAGCGCACAAAAAAGGCCAAATGCTGCCGAGCCTCCGGCTTCGGTGAACCTTGGAGGTTAAAGTGTGGAAAGCGAATCCCGGAGGCGGAGTGGAGGGTTGGTGGTGGGGTCTCGGTGCCGGTCGTGCAGGGTAGCGGCACCGACTGGCCAACCGGTGCTCAGGTGATTAGCAACAGTGCGGGTAGGGCTGGAAGCGACCAATCATGGAAGATGAAGTTGGATTGCAGGGGCCTCTGCCAGCTGGCGCAGAGCGACCCGGCACTGTCAGGGACGGGATGACGGCTTTCTGCAGATCAACTCCCGTCGTTTGCAAGACTTGCACCACATATCAAGGGAATCCGTCTTCACATGGTACCGTATGCTCAAGCGATCCATAATGCTAACATGCAGTGACTCGACGATGAATGACTTGGTGGACGCTGAGGGGAACCCTCATAGGCTTCAACACATCTTTCTGTGTGCTGTGTCACCTCTCTCCTCGGACCCTCCTTCATTCTTCACGAATAACCTACAAGTCATCGGTTGCAACGCTGACCGTGGTATTCATTTTGTGCGCTCGATGACCTGCCCGATTTTCGATTGATCTTGCCACCAGCCCATCCCGAATATTTCGCTCACTTGAGTTGTTAGCAATCTGGCCCTTGCATTACAGTACACCATTCACGCCTTGTCTTCGGAGGGACCATGGCCGAGATAGACGAGCGCGACGTGGTTCCCGACGCGGTCCTACTCGAGCACATCTTCGGCAACAACCAACCGTCTTCCGTGTCAGTCATCCTCCAAAACTGGGACAAGTGTGTCTTCAAAGCTTCCTTCTCAACCCCAATGGAGAATGGCCGACATGAATGCGTTGTCCGGCTCGAGGCTCAGGATGCGACCTCTGCCTCCTCCTTCGCTATGGTCGCCGCTATGCAGGAGATTTCCAGCGTCTGCATTCCCGGCCTTGTCCCAGAGACTCTGTAGGTCGGCAGCGCAGTCAACAAGCAGTGAAGAGAATTCCAGTATTCTGTGATGGAGTTCGTAGAAGGGGTCGCTTTGGAGGAAGCCTGGGACAATATGATGGACGAGGACCGGAGGTCCGTAACCGCCTCTGTCGTGGAGGCTTTGTTGAAGCTGCAATCCGTGCGGCTTTCTGAGGCCAAAGTCCAAGCGATTCTGCGTCGAGCACTGAGCGAAGGGAGCGCAGAAGTTCTCTAGAAGGCGGCTCTTGGCGGGCCCTCGACGGGTTTTATAGAGGACGGGCGCTCGTTGCTCTCTTCCGTCGAGCAGGAATGGAAGCTGAAGAGGCCTTTTCTTACTGTTCAGCCCACAGCGGACCCAAAGGGCCTGCTAATCAAGTCCAGCTTCGAAGACATTGGCTCGACTATCGTCACTGATTCAGACACGGAATAGTGGCCGAAAGAAGCAGTTTTCTGCCACAACGACCTTACACCTCGCAATCTCATTATCCAGCACAGTCACAGTAAGACTCCTGGTGGAAACACGAGATACAAGCTTGCTGCCATCATCGATTGGGAACTTGCTGGCTTCTGCCCTCCATCCTATCAGCTGATGCTTCAAAATACGTACCTGGGTGGCGCCAACCGACATGCTTCTTTCCATATGCTGCTAAAGGATGGAATGAAGGACATTATTCCTCGCTCTCCGCCGCAGATGGCTCTCTTGCGAGCCATGGAGATTATCTTCGAATCTCGGCAGCGGGATCTGTATGAGGGTAAGAACATTCCTGCAAATATTCGAAGGAAATTCATGGAGTTGCTGCGATTGTTCAGGGACGAGGATCCATATGTTGGCTGGCGGTGCGAAGGAACATCATCCCCCGAATTCTCGCGGGAGGATCTTCAGAAACTGGAGGACGAGGTCATTGAGGACATGGTCAGAACGAGACAGATGAAGGTGAAAGCAGGCTAGTTCCTTAGCGAAGCTCTAGCAGCCCGTGCTGTCTACCCTTCCCAAAATCCAAGGCTCTAGTGGTCCTCATGCTTAGCCCGTGAATCCTATTCTATGTCCATCCATCGAACGACTCCCGCCTCAGAAATGTTCTTCACCTCATACCGAAAGAAAAGGAATCAGAAGGCGTCCCGCGCCTTCCCGGAAGCGGCCTGCCGCTGCGGGAGGTTGCCAGTGGCCAGCACCGAATCCTGAGCTCAACGGTTAGATACTCTCCACCCCACACCGCACCAGATGTCCTTACTAGGAAGACCCGCCGCATTTGCAGGTCTTGGAGGCGCCGGTGTAGTTCAAGCCACAGATGCTGCATTTGTTGGTGTCAACCGGGACAGTGGCATCGGTGACCTGGGACAGCCTCGGGGTGGATTCTCCTTGGTGTTGCCTTTTCTCTAGTTGATGAAAGCACAAGCTGACTTGTATGTCGGGTTCTTAAAATTGGTGGGAAACCTGGCTGACGCTTGACTTTGCGGTAAACTCTCCGGACACCTCGACGATGTTGACCCTGAGGACTAGAGCAAAGCCGGGCCTCCCTTTTAACACCCGTAAACACACAAAGCAGAGACTCGAGTTGAGCTTTTTTGCTTGTCACCATCCTCCTGACCATCCGCGAAGCAGGCAATCGTCATCAGACGGGCCAGAATGCAAGAGGGTGATGCAGCCCTCATCGGGGTGGCAGAGTTCTCAACTCCAGCGACCGCCATGTGGCCGCAACAGTGTAGACAAGGCGACTATTTGTGGCACACTCTCCCAACAGATCATAGCAATGACACACAGCGGGCAATCGTACTTATAGGAAGAGTGCCTCTGCCCCGAGCTCAGAAACTGATCGACCTTGCGAATCCAGGTTGAGCCCTCAGTCACGGCGGTTTGCACTCGAGGAATGTTCAATTCGTCATCAGGGTTGCATCAGCCTTCACGAGCATCTAGTATTGGGCCTTGCCTCCAAAAACCGGGGAGTTCCATATCTCGCCGACCGTCACCCACGCCAGGACTGATTTTGGTGAAGCCAACAGCTGACAGCCATACCAAGACCTTGAGCGTGACGGGCGAGGAACCCATGATGCTGTCAGTGGGACAGGCTACCTCTCAGCAGCCCCTGATCCCCGAGTCCACCTCGATCATTCCGAGTCCAATCCATCTTGACAGGTCACCTAAACCCCGAGACTGCCTTGCCACACATTTCCATGAGCGCAGCGGCTTTCTGTTTTCCTCTCCTTCCTGATCAGTCACTGTAGAAGTTTGAACTTCTCGGTCACAGAGAAGAGCCTCGGTCCCGAAGGGTGGCAAAAGAAACTCCTGTCATGCGAAATGGGGTCTAAGAAGCAAGAAAGCACCCAGAAGTCAGTGGTTCGGCACCAACAGAACGAAGATGGTCGAGAGACTGCTGCTGGGATGGCCCAATGCTGCGAGATGGCCTTGGTCCCGGCCCCATGAGTTCTGGCTGCTCGGCCACAGCTCAGCACAGTGCTCATCCACGGCAGAACTGACGGAGATGCGTCTTTACGAACCGATACTGCCCTATTCGGATACTGAACCAACAGCGAGTCCCGTTGGCGTTGGCCAGTGAGATGTTGTTCATTTCACGTCCTGTGTTAGCGGGGCCCATGCTTCATTCATATTCTCTGCCACCTGGCGATAAGCGACTGACACTGTCAGACAGGTTGCCTAAATCAAGTTACTGTGCAGACCCCTAACCCGGACAACGATCAGGAGTTTGATTAAGTGTCGCGACACGGTGTAAACAACCGCAGATAGCATCAACCCGGACTTCCGTTGCTGGGCTCTGTACTGTACCTGAACCGGCCCGGCAAAATGGAGTCCGACCCGGCCGCTGAAGGGCCGCCGGTGCAGCACAAGACGGATTCTGCCGGAGCTCCTGACGAAACACACAAACTGGACTCGGAAAGGGGGAAGATGCATGCGCAGATACATGCGCAAATGCATGCACAAGTGGCAGCGGCCCAGGTCCACGACGTGCTAAGCCTGCTCCTCGTCTTCCGCTTCCTTAATGCGCTCTGTGTGCGCACCTTCTTCCAGCCAGACGAGTACTTCCAGGCACTCGAGCCGGCATGGAGCATTGCCTTTGGCGGCAACAGCGGTGCCTGGTTGACCTGGGTAGGTATATATATCAAGCGCTCACTTTTTTGGGCCTTTTTCTTTTCACTAACATCAATTGTCAAAGGAATGGCAGCACCAGCTTCGGTCTTCGCTCCATCCAGCCATTTTCGGGCTGGCATACAAGGCTGTCGACGAGGTGATGAGCTTCCTGCACCTGTTCCCACCCTTTCGCGCCTTTATCCTCGTGGCACTTCCTGGCGCCCTGCAATCTGTGTTTGCAGCACTGGGTGACTTTTACACCTGGAAGCTGGCTATGGATATCTATGGCAGGGAGAGCAATGCCCCCTGGGCAGCCGTCAGTTCTTGCTCCGATCCAGATGTCTGCTCTCGTCCGTATTATCCTGACTCACCTGATGCAGCTGTGGGTGACGGTGTTCAACCCCTGGCAATGGTATTGTTCCACCAGGACCTTCTCCAACTCGTTGGAGACCGCCCTGACAATAGCCGGCCTGTGCTACTGGCCCTGGGAAATGCTTGCCGGCGCTCAAGCAAACAAAACGGCGCCGTTTCAGCAGAGAGGTAGAGTGACAAGGTAAGCTCTTCCAGAAAGGTCAGCCGTCTCTGAGTCTGGACTGAATCCTCATAGTCTCCGGATATCTCTCGTACTTGCGGCTATCGCCGTGCTGCTACGGCCAACCAATCTGCTCATATGGCTGGTCATCTTGGGTTTCTCTCTTGCTAGACTTATGCTTACCGGAGAATCACCTCTTCCAAAGTCGACCGTGTGGGCCCTCTTCCGGGAGATTGTCCTCTGCGGTACGGCGGTGCTGGGTATCTCCCTCATCTCGGACCGTCTGTACTTCGGCTTTTGGACCTTCCCGCCGTACAAATGGCTGTACTTCAACATCTCGCAATCCCTGGCAGTCTTTTACGGCCATATGCCCTGGCACTACTACCTCTCACAAGGCATCCCGCTTCTCACCACCACCTTCCTCCCGTTTACAATCGTCGGCATTTACAAGGCGGCCTCCTCCTCACCCTCAAGCAACCTCTCCGCCCTCCAGCCCAACATCCTCCGAACGCTGGCCTTCACCACACTAGCCATGCTCGTGGCCCTATCCCTCATCTCCCACAAAGAAGTCCGCTTCATCTACCCGCTCCTTCCCATCCTGCACATCCTCGCCGCGCCCTACATCGCAGCCTTCTTCACGAAGCCCTCCGGGGGGGCAACGACAACGACAACCCGGCCAGCAGCATCCACCTCCTCCTCCCGCTCCAGCCGCGTCACCCTCCGCCATAAACTAACCCTCGCCTACATCCTGTCCCTCAATCTCCTCTTAGCAGGCTACCTATCTCTGTTCCACCAAGCCGCCCCGATCTCGGTCCTCTCCTTCCTCCGCAGCGAATTCGAACGCATCCACCCGGACGCCCTAGCGCTCGGCAGCACCGACCTCTCCACCACCTCTACCACCACCCCCAAAAAGAAGAAGGAAGAAGAACTGTTCGCCCTCTTCCTCACACCCTGCCACTCCACCCCGTGGCGCTCCCACCTCGTCTACCCGGCCCTGCGCGCCCGCGCCCTGACATGCGAGCCGCCGCTGCATACGGCGCCCGGGTCGGTGGAGCGGCGCGCCTACCTCGACGAGGCGGATCGCTTCTACCTTCAAGACGATGCAGGAGTGTATGGTGTGGAATTCCTGGCTGAAGAGATGTGGCCTAACTTACTAGGAGGGGAAGGGAAAGGGAAAGGTAAAGGGGAGGAGATGCCGAGGTATATAATTGGGTTTGAAGGGATTGAGCCGGTTCTGCAGGCATTCTTCGAAGAAGGGCCCACTAAGGGGATGGGCGTGAAGCTCAGGAGGGTGTGGTCTGCGTGGAACGGGGTGTTCAACGATGATTGGAGGCGGAGGGGGAGGTTGGTTGTTTGGGATACAGGGGTATATGGCGATTCTTATAAGGAGAGGATTGAAGTTGAGGGGGAAGAGGGGAAGGGGAGGGTGGTTGATGAGCTTTGAGTACCTAAGGAAGTGCCTGGTGTCCCTGTCTGGGAATGGTAGCCAGAGGGGGGCATCACATGGGACGGCAGTTGAGACAGCTGCATGGGCGGCTCAGGTTATGAAAAGTCTGGGTATTTATTCGGCTGCCCTGTCCAGGAAAAAGCCAACGTGAATGTTCCGGCCTATGCTTCCTATCATAAACATGCGGAGTGCTCCGGAGAGTACTCAACATCCGCGCCGTTGTTCATAAACAATCATCCTAGCCCGGACTATACCAGTAAATCTCTGGGCTTTCTGAAAGTGTGACTGATTACAGCCACTGTCATTCAAGACCTGGCAGCCTCCAGCTCTAGCTCCAGCTGCCGGATGCGCTCGTTCTGGTCCTGAGGGGCCGCGCCGACTCTCTTCTTGAGTGTCTCGACCTCTGCGGTCAGGCGGGCTATAATCTGGGTTTGCGCCGCAAGCTTCTCGTTCTGGACGCCAATGACCTTGACCTGCTGCTCGAGGAGCTGCTTGATCTGCTCCAGCGATGCCTCGACCGCCGGGCTGGATGCTGCGGCAGCTGCAGGGGCGGCGGCGGGGGGCGCGTGAGAGACTGGCGCAACAGTAGCCTGCGGCGACTTGACTGGCGACGCGGGCTTTGCTTGCACAGGCGGTGCAGTCGTCGTGACGGGCTGTGGCTTAGTCGCAGCCCGGACAGGAACAGTGCTGGTGCGCTGCGCAGGTCGGGTGATCTCTTCGAAGCTCGACGTCTCGGCATCATTGTCGTCTTCCTCCTCGGCATCGTCTTGGAACTTGTTCGCCATGGCGGAGATGGAACTCTTCTGGTCGGAAATCGTGGCTGGAGCACGAACGGGAGCGGGGGCAGGCTCGGGTTCCATCTTCGCTGCCGGAGCGGGCGCCGGGGCGGGAGCTGGCACGGCTGCAGGAGGTTTGTAATCGGCAGGAACCTCGACAGGCGCGTTGCCCTCGTAGACGCTTTCCAGATCGATCTTGGGCGGGACTGCCGTCTTTCCGTCGAACCACTCCTTGGCAGACATGGCGGGCTTAGTACCGATGGCGGGCGGGTAAATATCGGATTGGAAGGTTTCAGCGCGGCGAGGCACGGTGAAGGAGATCGGCTCGATGTATGCGTCGTTGACAGTCTTGTAAGCTCTCATGACCTCATTCTCGTGGACATTGATCCCGCGGCGCGGTAGGAAGGCGATTCCGCGCTGAGGATCGGCTGACTTGTATTCGGACAAGAACTCGAATTTGTCGTTCTCGTACTCAAAATAACGAATATTGCCGTCACTGGGGAAGGTAAGCACTCATCATTTTCCTCGCTCACCGTGAAACTTGCTTACCCTTTGCCGGCAAGATACAGGCAGTTTGACCCCTCGTCTGTCGCAAGGTCGGTTAGATATGGTCTCGCAGCAAAGGAAAAAAGCGGGCTTACCCCAAAAGGGCATGCAGACACCGGAAATCGAGTCGAGAGAGGTGAAACCACCAATGGGGTCTTTCCGGCCAGGCTCCCACAGACCGATCTGGCGCTCGCTCATTCTCGAGAAACCAGTGGTGGCAATGCGGTTGTGCTCGCCCATCCACACCGCGCGGCTGTTCTTGGCGCCCTCGTGGCCCGCATACTCGTGAACGGGCTTCTCCTGCCGCACATCCCAAACACGCAGCTTCTTGTCCCTTGACGTGGTCACCAACATGGCGCCATTGGCACTCCACGACAGACTCTGCACAATCTCCGCGTGCCTGAGCGTGACGCCAGCCTGACCGGTGCTAATATCCCACAGTTTGATGGTCAAGTCGCCGGAGGAGGAAGCAAGGATGTGCTCGGCGGCGGGGTTGAAGAGGACATGTCCGACTTTTCTGCAAGACGGTGAGCAAGGCAAAACAGCATGGGAGAAACCACGGGTCGCACCTCGAGTGGCCAGACAGTCTGCTAACCGGCGACACATCAGGGATCTCCTCGGCATCTGTGTAGAGGGTGAACCCCTGTGGCACCTCCCAGATGAAGACCTTGCCATCATCGGACGCTGAAGCAATGATTCGATCATTGAAAGGGTTCCTATGTCCGGATCAGGTTGAAGTTCGCATGGCAGCGCGGAAGGGCGCACGTACCAGTCCGTGTCTAGCACAGCAGCAGTGTGGCCCCGAAAAAGCGGTATTTGGTCGGGCAGCTTGCCGCGCTCGTTCAGGGGAATCACAGCAAATGCGCCGCCGCCGCTAGCCTCCCAATTAACAGAGAGGTATTCGGGGTTGACCTAGCACAAGGTCCGAAGGGTCAGCAGCCGATTTCGCGATGCGACAACACAGCACCCAAGGCGCATCGGGGAACAAGTCGGTCAATACCTTCACCAGGTTGGTATCCCAGGCATTGCGGCTAATGTGGAGGTTGTCGTAGCAGAACTCCTTTTTGGTGGGCTTCCCAAAGACGTGTCCTGGTCAGAGGATCGGTCAGCAGCTGCCGCATGCGATGCCGCTTTCCCGGCGTCGCGCAGCGGAGCACGCGAGCAGAGCTAAGGACGCCTACGATATTTCGACGCGCGGACAAACCGGCCGGCCATCGGGGCAGAAAAAGAAGTAAACAACAGCCAGCAAAGCACGTTTGTAAGGGAAAGATTAGTCGCTGCAGGTTTTCGTCTTTGCAGCTTGAAGTTCAGGGGCAGATGAGGTCGGGATAAAGGTAACTCTCCCCGGTCGCTTAGCGAGGCTGAGTTCGGTTTCCTTAGCGCGGCACGGCCCACCGCGCCTGTTCCTGGTCGCTTATTGGCGCTTGTCCAGGATGCCCCTCCATGGGAACACTGTGAGCCCAGAACATCTCGAGCCACTCGACGAAGCGTCGGAGTCTTTCGGCACAGTTCACGAGAAGGCAAACTACTACCAGTACCGTACCCACGCATAAGAGTCTATTCTGCATACCAGTGATAACAAGCAGAATTCACAGCACTGGAGTCAATAATGGCTTCACCGGCCTCTTAGCTCTGTTCAGTAAGCGGTGGTTCTCGCGCTACCCCGCGGCAATAACTCGGGAAATCGGACAAAGTCTCACCAAGGCCGACTGGTGTAGTGGTTATCACGTCTCGTTCACAGCATAAGTTGGACGTAGTTGGAGTAATTCCACCGAGAAGGTGCCAGGTTCGATCCCTGGGTCGGTCACTCCTTTTGCCTTGCCTTCCTTTGGCACCTTTTGTGCTGCCAGCGACAATCTTTCCCTGCACAAAAACCAAAGGGTTGCCCAAGTCATTGCTCTTTTGACTCTGTATCGCTGACTGAATGTCTTTCACACATGAAGGCCTCGGCAGGGTTAGGGTTGAATTGAATTCACTGCTGTAACATTAAACATGTTCTACAAATTGGCTTAGACACATGCTTTCTTTCTTGAGACCTTGACTACGGTATTAGACCATAGGCCTGGTTACTGCGACTGCTGGTCTGAAATAGCGCTCAATGATATACAGCACGGAACCTTTAAGGCTTAAAGGAGTCTGCCAACACCTCGGACGGGCAACCAAGCTTTGACCAACCAGGAAATCTCCAAATAAAGCATGCACCAGCTACCTCACTTCGAGTTCCCTTCATCATCCAAGCTTCAGACATGTCTACACCCCCTTATGGACGACCGCCAGATACGGTAATGCGAATCCCGGAATCCCGAAGAGCACCGGTGAATGGAAGCTCGCTTCTGCATACGAAAATAAAACAACATTTGGGGATCCCGCACACCCATCAAGATGGCGAGCAAGGCCAAGTCCCGTTGGGCGGACGACGAAGCGGATGCCGCACTTGAGGCGCAGCTGAAGAAGGAGAAGGAAGAGAAGAAGCGCCTCAAGGCCGAAAAAGCCCGCAAGCTCGAAGCGGAAAGGCAGGCTCGGGAGGCGGCGGCCGCCGCCGCAGCGCATGAAGAGGGCGATGGCGCACACGGACCCCCTGCGAAGCGACGAAAGGTATCGACAGAGCCAGACACAAGGCAATCCGCAGGAGGCGCCGACGCGAGCGTCAATATTCCGAGACTACTACGCTTTGAAGGTGGGGCATTCGGCAGGTGTCGCAGTGTCGAAAACTACGACAAGCTCAACGACATCGAGGAGGGCGCATACGGCTGGGTATCACGGGCGAAGGAGATGGCGACGGGCAGGGTGGTGGCGCTCAAGCGGCTCAAGATAGATCCCAAGGATCGCGGGGGGCTACCCGTCACAGGGCTGCGCGAGATCCAAATCCTCAAGGACTGCGACCACCGCAATGTGGTCAAGCTACGGGAGGTGGTCGTCGGCGATGACACGAGCAAGATTGAAAAGTATGATATCACTTCTTAACACGCTTGTTACCCGCGCTAACACCACTGTCCGCTGGCAGCATCTTCCTCGTCCTCGAGTTCGTCGAACACGACCTGAAGTCCATCCTGGAAGATATGCCCGAGCCCTTCCTCGCGTCCGAAGTGAAAACTCTCCTCCAACAGCTCTCGTCAGGCGTCGCCTATCTCCACGACAACTGGATCCTCCACCGAGACCTCAAGACCTCCAACCTCCTCCTCAACAACCGCGGCCAGCTCAAAATAGCTGATTTTGGCATGGCTCGCTACGTCGGCGACCCGCCTCCCAAATTAACTCAACTTGTCGTCACCCTTTGGTACCGCGCGCCCGAACTCCTGCTCGGCGCAACCCGTTACAACGCCGCCATCGACATGTGGAGCGTCGGGTGTATCTTCGGCGAGCTGCTCACCCGCGAGCCGCTGCTCCAAGGGCGCAATGAGGTCGACGAGCTCACAAAGATCTTCGAGCTCTGCGGCATCCCGACCGAGGAAACCTGGCCGTCCTTCCGCCGTCTCCCCAACGCGCGCGGGCTGCGCCTGCCCAGCAACAAGACCGCCATGACAGGGTCCGTCATACGGGCCAAATTCCCGTTACTCACTTCGGCAGGCGTGGCGCTGCTGAATGGCTTACTATCGCTCGATCCGGACAAGAGGCCGACTGCGAAGGAGATGCTCGCGCACGAGTACTTCAGGCAGGATCCCAAACCGAAGCAAGAGGTGATGTTCCCTACATTTCCGAGCAAGGCGGGTCAGGAGAGGCGGAGGCGACGGGAGACGCCGAACGCGCCTGCCCGTGGCCAACAGGCTGTGGAGATTGGTGCGGTGGACTTTAGTGGAATATTCGCCGGCAGGGAGAGAGAGGAGAGGGGAGGGGGTTTCTCGCTGCGCATGGTATAAAGGCTATCATCAGGCGGCACTTGTGGCGAATGGCGTCTCAAGGTGGTACTGTACCCAAAACGCAGTTTCTACGGACACCGGGATTACTGATGAGATACCAAGAATCACGGCCCGCATGTATTCATGAGATATGCTTGATTACCTTAAGCTACCCAATATATATGCAGATGCCATAACAAAGAAGTACAATGCAATGAACCCTTATTTCTGATCTCTTCAGATTTCGAACCCAAACTAAATGCTCACAATATCTTGATCCAACGCCACTCCCGAGCTTTGCTCATCAGATTAGTGTAATGAACCAGACCGACCTATCCAAACCTCAAAACACATTACAAGGCATATCACCTCCTCTTCACGGCAATCTCTTTCCACCTCCCTCGGGGTCTCAGGTCACAGGAACGCTCCAAAGCCCATGACAAACCAAGTAAAGCTCAGCACCGTCAGGGCACTCATCACGACCGCCGCGCCAACCGCGCGGGTGTCGAGGCCAGACATGGCGCCGCTGCACGAGGCGCACTGGTAGCCATCGGTGTTATTGTGATACTCCTTCGGCTCGTACAGGCCAAAGACGAAGCCCGAGAAGGGCGCGAGGTAGCCCGGCTCGGCGGTGGCGCTGATGCCGCCGTCGGCGTCGGCAATCACCAGCGTGTACTCCTCCGTCAGGAGCGGGTTCGCCACGTGGCTGCTCTGGTACGCGTTCGTGTCCCACGTGTAGCTGCCCGGCGTCGCGAACGACATGTTCTGCGTGAGCGTCCACGGCTGCGCCACCGAGCTGTACTTGACGTAGATGTCGATCGCCGTCGGGTTGGCCTGCAGGTTGGTGTAGTTCCACCCCCACGTCACGTAGTCGCCGATCTTGTAGAGCTGGTAGCCCGCCGTGGCTGCCGGCGTCACCATCACGACGCTGCCGGGCGGGTCTTGCGCGTTGAAAGTGGTCTTCTTGGGGGCGCGGGTGCGGGTGCTGTTGCCGGTCGCCCTGCCCGTCCCGGTTGCAGTTATGGTCATGCCGCCGGTGTTGAGGTTTGTTGATATGACCGACATACGGGCACTCGAGGAGGAGTCTTGGGAGTCATTGTTGTTGTCATTGTTGTTGTTGTCGTTGTTGTTGTCGTCCGAGTTGGAGGCTGTCGCTGTTGGGGTCGCAGAAGGGGACTCTAAAAGTGGCATGTTAGGGCGCGGTTCAGGTTCAAGCGCGTCAGGGCGATGCCTACCTGAATCGTCCTGCCGGACAACTAGAGCATCTAGTTCTGGCAGCCATCTCGGCCATGACAAAGCAGAAGCTGCATGAGATAGTGACAGCAGGGCAACGGCCAACTGGCCGGTGGACAGAGGAGCCTTCATGACGGCGACCTGGGATGACCACGGATGGCACCGCCTGCAGAATCCAAAATTCTATCCCCAGCAGTCGCTACACTGTATCCGGGCCCAAGAAATTCTTGTTCGACGCCGGAAAATTAGGTCTGTGGTGATCAGGTTGGTCGACGGATGGTCCGTCAAACCCGTGGCACGGCGTTCGTTGGCGCAGCCCCTATTATTGGGCGACCGAAAACAAGGCCTGCAAAAGCGTGGAGAAAAAAACGAACCGAAGCCTGAATCGTACAGTTCAAAACGTAGGGTTTGCGGTCGACGGGAACCAGACAAAAGCGAGCGTTCGGATGAGAAGCGAGCGTGGTTGCTGAAGAAACAGAAACGAGGGCCTGGTCGAACTCCCGTAGCAGCAGGGCAGGATCTTGAGCGATCGGAGACGGAATGCAGATGCTCGCAGGTTCGACAGGATCCAACGAGGAGCCAGCCGGCGGATGCATTTGGGGCGTTCCGGCCAATAAGGGGCGGGAAAACTGAGCTGAGCCTAGGCCATTGTGGCGCTGGAAGCAACCCGGTCGGCCAGGTTGCGCCATTGGAATGCCCGGGAATCCCCAAGTCAACCACTGCCAGAATTCGTATTTGGCCGGGCTACTGAAGGAGGTGGAAGTGATTCACTTGTGGAGAGGCATTGTGCGTGCTCGAGGCATGCTCGTGTAACGCCGGCATTATGCTGTATTTTTAGCAGTTGCTTGAACACGAGAGTGTGCTACAACACCGAACCTGGAATGGACTCCTTTGCTCACGCACAAAACAGTTGCGTCTTTCCCCCAGAGCAGCTCAATCCAGGTTCCAGCGGGCTTCGCTGACTGCCGGGCGATCATGACTGCCAGACGGGATGTACCATTACCGGGTCTGCGAGACTTCCAGATTGGGCGTGGAATCGTGGATAAAGTCGACGGTCGTGCTAAGATCTTTGCCATCTTGCTAACTCTTCCCCTACAGCTGAAGGCCGACGTTGTGCCCCCATTCTGTGGAGATACCCGCACGTCATGAAACCTTTGCCGCAACTCCTTCGTCTAGACTTCCAGGTTGGCTCGCAGGGATTTCTCGACTCATCTGTTGACTGAGGTGGCCAAGACTAGCAGTGTTGAGGTCCGAGGCATGTGCCGCCGACACCATGCCAGGAGCCATAGGGTGGTTACAGCATGCCATCTGCCTGCATTCCAATTCCGTATCCAGAATTCTGTTTACAGCGATGCCATGGACTTTGACGGGATTGACGGCGACAGAGCCGTCAATATAGCATCTCGGTTTCTGATTTGTTGAGTCCGTCATTTGGCCGATCATCTAAGTACACTATTTGCGACAGACGCAGCGTAGATCGATGAGCATGCCGGAACAGCCGACAGCGGGAGTGTCGTCCAGAGCCACAGATGACCTCAAAACCTTAATGCTGCAGGATGTGGTTGGTTTGGAACCGGCCTGGCTGTCTAACAGTTCTCAGAGCAGTTGTTGTCATATAATGGGTAGGTATCTTCCACGTTTCACTACCCCGTGACCATCCAACCGGTGATCTCGAGACGATTGGACATTCCGACACCTGATGGCGCCATTGAGCCGGAGGCACAACCCGCTTCTGACAGTCTGAGCAGACCGGTCATGAACGTGCCTTTCGCGGACTTAGTGCCTGATGGCTATGCCGAATATATTGGAAGCGACCGACTTCTCTCTCCTCATCCGCTGCTTCGTCCAGTGCACGACCCGAGCTCGACATTGAGGAGAGCAAGACGTGGAACTGAACTTGAGGTGATTTCGGCCGAAGCCGGGATTTTAAGTGGTGGTCAGTGTTCCCTTTCAGCGCGCTGCGCGCCAGATGCCACCAAGTGCCCGCGGCTGCAGCGTATCGCGCGTGAGGATAACCACATCATTCACGACCCACCATTGGCTGCCCGGAGAGGTAGCGCGCCTAGGAGTGGTTGGCCCCTTGGGCTGCAGCTTCGTCCCGTCCTACACACATCGGTACCCCCTTCCCGACCCAACAGCAGATTATCTTCGGGAGGGCGGCCGCTTTTGGGCGAGTATTCCGCCAACAGGCAGACTCCCCTCCAACTTTTCCTTCTCTTCCCCAGCAGTTTCCTGGGTTGTGGGCAACCATGTCGTCTCCAAGCGGCGCGTCGGTTACTATCGACCGCGATTATTTTGATACCCTCATGCGAAGGTATGTCTCAACTGTCTTATCATGCCACCGGTGATCCGTCGTTGCCCCGCATAGCATGGGCGCGCAAGGCTAACTTTGCGCCATTTCAATGCCTAGAGCACAATTTGTAGGTTGAGGAAACCATCGATACTCGCAAGCGTGGTAAAAACGATCCTAACCCGCGCCAAAGAATACCGAGCATGCCACTCACAATGGGCACTCCTCTTCCGTGGTCATTTCGCGGGCCGAATATGACAGTCTCATTTCGATCGCTAGACAATACGGTAGCCCATTCCTGACACGCTCGAGTCCGGTCCGCGGGGGCTGACTGCATCAGCTAACCTCAGGCGGAACCTTCTTCGAGGCGGTGTAGGGGAAGACACGGTGGATGTACGATCCCGGTTGGGCGACCCAGCGAGAGAGGAGTTAACGAATGGCAGCTTCTCAGTGAGGATGACGAGACGATCCAAACGGGGCACACCCAGACTGGCCCGGCCCCAATAACCGACCCCAACGAGGACGGAGGTGCCCGGTTGCACACATATACACAGCCCTCTGCTAGCGCTACCAGCCAACAGAACGCAGTGTCACGCGACACCCCGCACGGCCGGTATCACGACCGCCCCACGTGGGCCGATGGCGATGTGGGCGAAGAAGACGAAGAAGACGAGAATGCTGTGAGCGACGCTGAGTCACCTATCGACGGTCCTCCTGGCACCAACTACGCCAAGCCTCTGGGTCAACGGCCACAGTTTGAGCGGCAATGCGCCCGCACGATTCAACTTTGCAACTTGGCAGACGGCACAACGCATGCCGATATCACCGATGCGGTCCGTGGTGGCATGCTTCTAGATATCTTCGTACGGACTCACGAGCGCTCTGCTGCAATCTCCTTCCTCCACTCCGCGGACGCCAAGAGGTTCTACGATCATGTCCGGCGACATGATCTGTACATCAGGAATAAGAGGGTGGGTGCACCTAGGCTACGTAGTCGCTATTGATAACTGACTTGGTAGCAGGTTGAGGTCAAGTGGAGCGATCGCCAGTTCGTACTTCCCGGCCACGTCGCAAGCAAGATTGGCATGGGCGCCAGCCGCAACCTTGTCATTATCGGGTACGATAATAGGCATACCGAGGAGATCATCCGTGAGGATCTGGACCATATCCACAACCTAGTAGTGGTCAAAGTGGAATTCACGGGCGGCAACTGCTACATTAGCCTGAACTCGGTCCACAACGCCATTAATGCGCGACAGTGCATGCTGAGCCGCTGGTGTGTAAGCCGTGGCCAATTATCCAGGACGAAGCTGACGAGAGAAATAGGCGGTACAAAGGCAAGAAGATCACCTACGACGTCGACGAATGCGCCCAGCCGTACCCACAGCCGGCACCCAAGATCCGGAAGGAAGTGGCGCCGCCTAAGAAGCCGCTTACGGCGGTTCACAACCGTTTCCATCTCCTAAACCTCGATGATGGTGAGGAAGACGACATCGCGGCAACGTTTCAGTCGAAGAAGTCACTGGGCATCGTAGCCTAGGAGCCTACGCACACCCCTCACAGGCACTGGCTTCCGCAGACGGTCCCTTCCCCGATGCCCAGCAGCTCGGACCTTGAGGAAGCCTCTGTGCTTGATGAGAATATACAGGGATGAGCAAGAGGAGCCATATTTCCTTTTGCGCCAGAGGCAGGCGTTAAGATACCCATGGTTAGTTCCCCGGATGTTTATGGCGGAGTGCTCATTGGCGGGGATTAGCGGCGTGAAGGCATCTTCAGACGCATTTCATCACGCCGGCACTTTGGTGCCAACCTGACAGAGTATCACATTGCTGCTCGGAGTATTTGATGTCTCATGCTCTTCCGTCACTTGGCCTGGCGCCTCGCGGCTGAGATCGCATCTCCCCGCAAAAGTTGACGGGACGAGGTCGCGAGCGCTTCTCTTCTCTTTCGTTACGTCATAGCTGATCCATAGGCCCCACAAGGCTGCAGACGCAGTGTCTTGGCATTTCACATGTAAACAGAATTGGGGGGGAGTTCGTCGTGGGTTACTGTAATAGTCCGGAGGCTTGAGCATGATACATTCATCTCACATGAATGATTGAAGTTTTCAAGTTGAGAAGGGGTGCGGCGAGTTGCCAGCGCCCAGGTGTGAACAAACATATTCTCAAACCAGGGTCAGACAATCTAGTACTTCCTAGAGCTGATGAGAATATGAAGCTTCCAATACGGACATCAAACGATAACGGCGTGTTGGAAATCTGAAACTGAAACGTCGACAAGCAAAGCCAGCCGCTCATCGCTGCCACCAAGCCATGCGGGACCACAGAGCTATCCGATTCCAGGTTGTAACGCAATCGACATCACGCAATTTCCCAAGCTTTATCTACCGGCAAACTTACGCCGTTGGTAGTCCGGGCTTGATCACTGATCAGGAATACGATCGTCCTAACTATCTCGAGGGCTGAGATCATGGGCGCTGCTTCGGAAAACCGAGCCTTTAGTGCGTGGACAGGCCTGTGCGACGGTGAACAATGGTCATTATGTGGAAGAACTGTTGAACTCACTCAACTTGGCGCAAAGCCCTCCGAATCATGCAGGTCATTGTGACCCGAGGAAATAATCATCTTGCTAATACTCGAGTCGATGAGCCCGGCAGCACGGCGTTGCACGCGATGCCGTCGTTCCGGAACCGCCAGGTGACGTTCTTGGTTGCGCCTATCTAGAGTCCCCAACCCCCACCCTTATTGGCGATGCAGACTCCTCTTTCCATGACCTCTTCGTCTAGGCCGTCGACGACGTAGGGCTCGCTGACAACGGGCAGGCGCTGCACATGGTGGGGTGGACGGGCGACGGCCGTCCCTAGAACGCGGCCGGGGGTGCCGGGGCGGTGCTAGTCGCGGCGTCGGCCGCGTTGGATGGCGCCGGGTGCGACTACGTGCGCGGCTGGCGCGGTCGGGCCGTCGCGGCGCTGCTCGGCGGCAGGAGTAACAGGTGCTTTTACGGCCAAGACGGATGTGACCCCGACGACGTAATCGTCCTAAAAAGCACATTCATGGAGCTCAAGGGTACCGTCAACGAGGTCATTGCGCCCGCGAGACCGGCCGCCGCAAGCCCCACGGCACCAAGGGGCCCCCATCTGACTAACTATCGACAGGCAAGCCAGGCACGCAACTCAGCTCCCTTCCAATATCGGGCTTGACCTCCAAAGAGACTAGATATGTAACATGGCTAAAAGAGACTCCTGCATGCTGTATGCTGTGGCTGTGGCTGTGGCTCTTTCCATGTGCGGGGATGATATAGACTGATTGGGTGCCTTGCTCGGTGCTTTCTAAGTGTGACCAACCCCTTGCTATCAGGCGTGCAGGCTCCGACTGTTGCTGCCTGTCAACCAACAACCCCCCTCCGTCCACACGAAGGTGTGCTCCGATATGTCTACCCCCGCTTTCTTCGCACACGATTCTACCCAGACGGTGAACAAGGCCGAGTGCTTCTCATAGCCCAGTGAATCGCCCACCGAGCCTTGACGGGGAGGGGAAATCGGTCGTGCAGGGTATCTCCATTCGCCATGTGCGGTGGTCCCAATGATTTGAACAAGCAGTTCAAAATGGCACTTGCTCTCAGGGGGTGACGAAAGGACCGTTGGCCTCGGAGAGAAATCCTGGAAAAGCCGTGCCTTGCTCTCTCTCCCATCGCCCGGGGCTTTTCTTTAGCAACATCTAATTCTGCTCGCTCGTCTCATATCTCAACAACACAGTCCGTTATCATGTGCATAAAGTACGTTTCGGTGAGTATTTACACGTGCGGCAAGCGTGTCAAGTCGGATTTCAAATTCGATGCTTGCGGAAACATAGCCGCGGAGGGGCACCAGGTGACGGAAAACGAGCTAGGCTCTACTCGAGCTAGAGGTCCCTGTGGACGCCATGACTGTGCGGTCTGCAATCCAGGCGGCACGAACTGACGCTAAGGAATGCCTCGCTCAGGGCCTCTCCTTCTGAGGGCTTGACACCGTTTACTGATCACTCACTCACCAGGTTCTATTTGGTGACGAGAGTGATTCAAGGATGGGTTGCCTGCACCGATGGATGGATGGATTTTATTTCGCCCGGAAGCACCGAGCCTAAAGGGCCTTGGTACACTAACTACATCCGGATCGAAGTCGTCTAACTCCTACAAGCCCACTACTCTTTTCCCCTTCTCTCACCGCACCATTTGCCTCTTGCCTTGTTTGTTAGCAGGTCAGCTTGGAGGCTACGTTCTCCAAGTGTTCAGCGTCCTTTCTTCAGCAGCTAAAGCGGGACCAGCTGGTTGAGGCTGCGTGGTGTTGTTAGTCGGGTTCTTCTACTGTGATTGATCCATTCTCTCCCCTTCGGCTCAAGGCCTTCTTGTTGCCATTGTGTATTTGATCGTTGCGCGGACTGCCTTTATATCTGGTGACCAGTGCCTTGGTTCCGATGGCGCTTTTTCTCCTAGGTAGAAAGAGAGACTCCGTTGTCTTGTCACCGAGCATTACAGTATATTATCTCGTAGTACGGTCTATCTGGTGCATTGTAATAAAAAGTGTTCCACTGTTTCGCTCGTATGACCAGAGGCGCAGAGGTCAGATTCGGCGGCGGCCCCGATCCTGTTCAGGAAGCCGTTCAGCCTCGCCATTCCGGTTCGAAGTTGGGCCAAAATACAGGCCTCTCTCCGCATCAGCTTATCGTAGAGATCGCGGGTATGCTTGCCTGGTAGCGCTGCGTCAATAGCCTTGGAGAACTTGCCCACTTCTTCCGGGAGTACTCTTCTCTATCGTTGCTTGGCCGTTGCTGACCTAACTGCCGTCAATTTGGCATAGTGCAATTGGGAGTCGGGCGTGGGTCCCTGTCTCGTCGCTCTTTGCGCTGCCGCTTTGGCTTCCGATCCCAGGGCGAAGTCGGTTTCGGCTGGTACCCACTGCAGGTCGATTGAGTTCCCTCTTTGTTGACGCAGTCTGGCCAACTCGTAGATTTGTCGTATGATGCTTTGGCCGGATTGTTGCCGTGGTTGCCGAATTGCTGCTAGCGCTGACTGGCTCCTAGTCATGATGGTGACATGTCTGTGGAAGATGCTGGCCGGCAGGTTCTCCAAGGCCATTGCGATGGATGGATGGATTTATTTCGCCCGGAGGCACGGAGCCTAAAGGGCCTTGGCACGCTAACTACATCCGGTTCGTTGAAGTTCGGTCATCAACTCGTACAAGGCCATTGCGATGGCTGCTAATTCTGCTGCGAGCGCTGCATGGGAGCACGTGATTTCAATTTCCCAGGGGGCGCCGAGGGGTTTGAAGGCCCGGTTCTGTGGGGGGTCTCACATTGTTTCGCGCCCCAACTACGTTACCCTTTTTGTCGATACGTTTCGGTATAACGTTACCAGCATCTCCGGTACACCTCGCCCTAACCCTAACCCCGCATAAGAGGCCAGGTCTCTTGACGAAAGAGCTACACGCATGCCGCTTACGAAAACCTCTCAAGTTATGAATGAGAACATGAACGATTCGACACTTTGAGCATCTCCGTACTAGTTTCGTTCCTCAAAGCTCTCTTGGGCAAACCGCTGGCAGTTTACGTCTCCTGTACTGTGGCATGCCAAGCCGAAAGGATAATGGCATTTTATTAACGAATGGTATTAATACAAGAACTCAGGCAGCCAGGGTTAGGGTTGTGAACAGAGGGCCTGTTAGCCCCACTGTAGATTAGATAAGTCATCCATCACACATCATCTTCAACAACTGAATTGACCACTTTTGACCACGTCTTGACATCACCTCGATACTACGCGCCGTCGTGTATCAGGCATATTCGAAAGTACCTAGTTATTAACGTTACTCCAAAGGTACCGCTGCCGACTGTCCTAACTAACGTCATCAGATCCCAGCCAATTTCTACGGGGACCACCTAGATCGCACACCGTCATGGTTATATAGCACACCGCTATTCCCAATTCAGGAAAGCTCCCGCGCTACCCTGCAGCAGTACATCGATGTCACAGGCGTTGCCTGTGACGGTTTCTTTCGAGCTCCGCTGAAGTGGGTGTTCATGTCATCCATCTTCTAAGCTCCTGTGGCGGTGGGGAAGGTGCAGGAATGGCTGGACAGACTGAACCAGGGGAGAAAGGTCGAATCACGGCGAGGGCGGATTTTTTCATTGGGTTTTCACACTTGGCTGCTTGACTCGCTGAGGAGTCGGGAGTGAGCGCTGATATGGAGGTTCAGACTGCAATTTGCTCCACAGCAGAGATAGTTATTTCCCTTCCAGCACATCCGCCCACCTTTTCCCCAGGCCAGTTTGCCTACCTTTCCCCACTTTGCCAGCCTCTTCAGTAGCATCACGATCTTGACGATCTTGACGATCTTGACGATCTGGCGATCCTCACGGCGCATCTTCGCTGTGTGGCTCTGCATTTTTCAATGACATCGGCACGTTATGCCTCTGCAAGTTTGAGTTCATGTTTGAGTTCATGTCCTTCACCACGTGCAAGCACCTGGGGCCATCATGCCGTTAGTCACATCACCATCACTGCTTACTTAGCTGCTGCCAATTTGGCCGTTGCAACGGCGACTCCTAGTATATGGCCCTATTCTCACAACTTCTGATTTCCCTAGTTATAGTTATCGTCATTTTCCCAAGGCTCCCCCCCTTCCACTTGCCAAAGGGAATCCCATTAACACCGCACTTATTAAAGTTGAATGTGATTTAGTCAGCTCAGCTACTGCTCACTTGACTCGGTGCTCCAGTTTATATGTTGTTCCCCAAAACACGAGTATGTCTTCTCTCCTTCGTCAAAATACAGAAAGACTGGACTTTCACCCCAGAGACAACTTCCTCAAGGCAGCTTTGTAAGCGTTTTGTCGAGCAACGGATTGCTATTTTGGCTGTCAAAGGAGAAGAGGACAGTATGACTATCGATCAATTCAAGATTTTTTCATTATGAAGGGGCACTGCATCCCCGCATCGCAGCCCGGCGCGTAATTACACACTCGATGGCACAAGCCCGCTCACCGCTCCTCCGCTCTTCCCCTCCATGCGTCGGTTTTGGAATAGGCTGCCAAGACTGAAAGCAGTGTCCTCAGCAGAGTGCAAGCCTATATGGACAATCTGGACTGGCGTGAGGCGCGTTGGACAATCAAAATTGGAACACTTCCTAAGGGCGAAGACCGAAATCAGGCCAGGCACGTCAAACGAGACTCCGGTGGCTATTGGGGATTTTCAGGCAAGATTTTGGGATACGGCCAAGCTAGACTGAGCAAGACATTATGGGTACTTGCTTCACGACCCAAACATGTTCGATCTGATGCAGTAGAGGCGAGGAGCAGCCAGGCAGCCACGAGTATCCCACCGCGAGTCAATGTACCAGTAACCCCCTTTTAACCTCCCGGTTCGGGGAACTGCCTCACCAACGCTTCATCCATGACAAAGGTAACCTTCTCTTCCAAGTCCAAAAACCCCTGAAAGATGAGCAAATCATCCTGGTGCGCCATGGCAATGCTGTTGGTCCTGGGCATTAGGCGGAGCAGCACATGCAAGTTCTCGCCAACCATCCAGCTGCGCGGTATGAAGAAGTGGCGGATGTATTCCACCGCGCTTTCCAGACCCTTCAGCGTCACCGAGCTCACCCAGCCCTTGACGTCGACAAAGTATAGCAGCGACTTGTGCAGCCCAATGACTACTTTGACGTGGGTGGGGAGACCCTTGGGGAGGCAGTTCACAGACACGCTTGTCGTGGTGCTGTGGTTTATTAAGCTGGACACGTCCAGAAACTCAAAGCAGGTGCGGCGGTCCTTGTCCGACCGCCTCGCTCGGACGAGCAGCTGGCAGCCCCTGTGTGATGTCCACTCCGCCGGCGGGGGGGACATGTCGGCACTGCAAGCCGCGCTGGAGATGATGAGAGGTAGGCCCGTTGCAGGTGTGAGCGGCTCGAACGTCGCCCATCGGAAGACATGTATTCGGGTCCTGCGGAGCATCAAGAGGAAATCAGCGTTGGTCGGATGCTGAATCCACTGCTTGTCTTCATGTTCAGGCTCTCCAAGGGTGGTAGAGTTGTCGTATCTGCCGACGAGCTCACCGGTGCTGTCCCACACCTCGTCTCCCCCTAGGGTCGTGAAATGGAACAGGTCGCCGGGGTAGTTGATCAGGACATGTCGGACGGGATGTTCAATGTGCCGGTCAAAGATGGGCGGGAGCACCACCTCGCACGCGCCTCTTGGCGTCACCGACACGCGCACCGCAATGCAGCGGTTGATGGTGCTGACCGCGATGAGGACGGACCTCTTGTCGTGCCACTCGAGGTGCTTGATGGCGTAGGACCTGTTGGGATAGAGCCGGAAGTCGTGCAGCCGGGTGCCCTTGGCGGCGTCGTAAATGCTGAGGCCGCCGTTCTTGCGGCCGCAGAATATGTGCTTGCTGTCTTCGGGATACGCCACACAAGTGATGTGGTCATTGTGGCTGACAGGTCTCGCGATCATCTCGGGTACCGGAGTCGAAACCTCAATGCTCAGTGACTCGCTGGAGTTGTCGTCAAAGGTGTCCGGGCGGCGAACCAGGGCCGGCGGCTCCCAAACGTTGCAAAAGTTGTCGCGCACTTCGTAGACGCGGAGATTGTCTGGCGAGAAGGCGACGCACTGCAGCATGGCGTTGAAGGCCGAGATGCGATAGAGCACCTTCAAGGAGGTTTCGAAAGCAAGAAAGTGAATTATGCCGTACTGATCACCGGCGACTAACGTCCTGCCGTCAGGCGAGCTCACCATGATTCGAGCGTCAATCCTGTGGAGGTCGTGCTGCTCTTGTGTCCATGGATCGCAGGTGGCGATACCGACACCGTCGTAGGCAATGGCCAGCAGATCCAGTTCTGGTATGGGGCTGAACACCATGTCCTGAACCTGGACCTGCTGGTAGATGCCCTCCGTGCCGGGTCTATAAAAGATGCCCAGTTTCTGCCGTCGCTCTATGTCCCAGATCGTGACTGGGGCACATCTGTAGGTCACAGCAGCCAGTCCGTGGACCGGAGACACACGAACATGTGACGGCGGTGTTCCGGGCAGGATCCTGCGGTCGTCGTTGTCCGACTCCGAGTCGCTGCTGTGGAACAAGGGGAGCTCGTCCCGGTCGGACCCGTCCTTGGCACAAAGGTAGTGGATCTGCCCGTCTTTTCCGCACACCAGCAGTTCGTCCTCCTCCACACTGAAACTGATTGAGATGGGCGACCGGGCGTGTCTCAACTTCTTCGTCCACAGGCACTCTCGGCGGCTGTCCCAAAACGATATCTTCCTCGCCCCATAGGCCACTAGAGAGGCGGTAGCCGCACCAAACGCCAGGCATCGGATCGGCTCGCCATGATCCAAATTGCCGACGAGCTGTAATGTGACGCTGTCATAGAGCATGATAATCCCCTTGGACAGGCCGACCGCCAGGTATTGCTCCGACGTCGCAACTGCCGTGGCTTTGTTTTCGTAGATGAAACACGATATCCTGTCATCCCAGTTCCGCTCGTTCGATACGCCAAGGAGCCTATGCCGACGAGAATCCTTGGCGAAGAGTTGATGAATGATGGATTGGGGAGGGCTGATGGCGGGGACCATGACGTAGATGCACGAGGGTAAATCAATGAGGTTCGATCCAAAGGCTGCCGCGATGTGTGCCAGGTCCGTCACCCAAGCCGAGGCAAGTCGTGATTGCTTGTCGAGCAACGGGAGGTACTTGACGCGCCGCGACAGGAAGGCTCGCAGGTTTTGAACAGCCCTGACCAGAGTCATTAGGCTTCCTCTCCTGGCAACATGATCAATCCAGGTAAGCACATTGGAGCCGAGAAAGGTGTCGAGCAGGAGAAGCGGTGCGTCAATGCCGGAAGAACAATGAGCGAGGTGGAAGGGGAAATGTGCGCAGGCATAATCGGCCAGGACCAAGTCGCCCTGGGTCTTGGATGTCGAGGAGGACCTGCTTCTGCCCCGAGGAGGAGGCGCAAAGTCTTTTCCTGTCAAGTAGCCAAGGCAGACCTCGGCAAGTCGTGCGTGGGCAGCGCCAAGGTTGATCTTAAATTCTGAGTCGCACTGCACCAAGAACGCCATCACTGTCTGGTGGATGACGTGCACGTTCGACTGCCTGTCGACCGTGATCAGGTCGCCGCACAAGTGAGCCAGGCGGTCTTTGGTAGCCGTCAGGGTACGGTTGATATCGAGCCGGATAGCCTCTCTGAGCTCGTCGACCGACAGCGACCTAGACGTGCAAACCGTCCATTTGAGAATACACTTGGCCAGCTCCTTGTTGGGAGTGTCGGCAATGGCCTTTGCGATCCGGTTGTAAAAGTCGTTCATCTCGGTAGGCACGTTATGGAGAACGTCTTCCATGTCTTCTTCGGAATACGTCTCGTCCAGCCTGTTCATGACCAGCGAGGCCCACAGAAAGATGCCGTTGGACTTGGCGAGTATCTCGGAAACGATACGTTCACTGAGGTCGCTTTCGGAGCCGCAGGGCCGCCTGGACCGCAGGAACTTGGCAATGTCGAGCTTGGAGCTTTCTCCGCCGGTTTCCAGCTCCAACATGAGACTTTGCTCCACGCTCAAGGCTCGTTGGACTTGTACACTGGGCCTGCTAGTAAGGAAAACCTGCAGGGGCACCGCCCGCGGAATCTTGGAGAGCATGTGGAGCAGCGTGCTCAAGCTCTTGTTGGCACACTCATCCAGGGCGTCGATGACCCAGAACTGCGGCGAATAGAAGGTCGTCTTGAAGATCTGACCGACGAAGATGCCGTTCCAGATCATGTTGTGGTCATTAGGGTTGAATCTCTCGTTGTTAGCTACCATGGCCAAGATGGCTTTCCGGATGTCGAAGTTTGACCAGGCCATCTGGAAGGCCAAGGATCGCAAGAAGGCAGACGGAGTAGACCTTTCGGTGTTTCCGTGCTTCAGAAAATAGTAGCTGCAGTCGAAGTTGCAGTCTTCGAGGAACCGGATTACATGGCCGCAGGCGATGGATTTCCCTGAGCCTGGCGCACCATGGAGCCACAGGAATCGCGGTGCTTGCTCTCTCGGCGAGGATGTGGGAGTGGGAGTTTCATTGCTCGAGAAGCCGGAGAGCCATGCGTTGAAGGCCGGGTGCTCGGTCAGCCAAGTGCATGTGCCCGGCTGTTGCTTCTCCGTGACGTCCAGGAGGTCCGCTTCTGGCTGCCCGTCAATCTCTAAGAAGGTCGAGATAATCATCATCTCGGATTTGAAGCTGCTTTGGCGATGTAGGAGATCTATAGACCAAGCAAGAATAAGTGTCTGGTCACGGACGTGATGATGTGATGTACAGTGGCAGAGCGTGCAACCCACAGCCCTTTTCTATGTCCTCCACAGCTCTAAGCAAACACCTCTGTACTATCTGGTAATTGGGGTGTGCGGGACTGTCGAATTTGCACACATGTCGATGGTCGGCTTCTAGGAATTGGGTATGCTCTCCAGGAAGCCCCATGACGGCCGAGGTTTTCTCTACAACAAGAAATGACTTGGGACCAGAGGTGGTTGGGACTCCTTCAAAGAAGGACCAGAGCTGCAAATCGGCGCTCACGTGGCGGAAGTCGTCGTTGATTGCCTAAGTTGCGGTCAGTTTTGGAAATTCTTTCCCAACTTGTTGATCCAGCTGCATTACCTGTAACATGGCGGAGCTTGGGATGAGCTCGTCAAGAAAAGCCTTTGAGCCATAGACAAACGAGGAGGAGAGAACGCGAGAAAGCGTTTGCGCAGAGTCGGCGCCGCGGTGTGGAGTAGCAAGGAAATACATCGAACGTATCCTTTTTGCAAACTCTTGATAGACGGGGTCTCGTCTTGCCAGGAGGTAGGCCTGCTTCCCGTGAGTGTGCTTTCTCGACGCGCAAATACTCACCCTCCCGAGGACATAGCGCACCTTCTTGATGACTAGGCCTCCCATGCTATGGGCGACCAAGACGATCGGCGTCTATAAGATGCTGTCAGGTTACCTATGTTGTAGCAAGATTTGCACGCGGCCATGGCTGCTCACATCTCCGTTCTTGCGTAAGTGAGGCGAGTTATACATATCGGCCAACAAAGCCTGAGCAAAGTCGTGGATGCTGAGATGACTCTGTTGGGTCTTGGTCCAGTCCGAGTTGTATCCATAACTGTGGATACGAACGTGCTTGAAGCCCGGCTCTGACGGCAACCATTCCTTTGGCCAGAAGGTGCCGGACCCGGATGAATTGCTCCATGTCTTTCTTGAACCGCCACCGAGTCCGTGGACCTGAGCAGGACGTCGGCGAGTTAGAATCAGTACACGTGATATGATGTATAGCGCTGAGGGTGTAAAATAGAAAAATGGCGAGGGAACTGACAAAGATGAAGTCAAGGTGAGGCTCGGATGGTTCACTCAGGAGGTTGAGACCATATGCACCGTGCGTGTCTTCTTCGGGGCGGCTTTCCGAGATGGTCTTGACCATCAACGAACTGAGAGCTCGCAGGCGACGCTGTACGCGAGATAATGATGATGAAGACCTGGTTAGAGGTGCAGACGGAAGTGGAGGAATTTCAACCCCGGGAGCTGGGGGTCTGTTCCGGTGCGACAAGTCGTCATACGCCATATTGGACGGTTAGGAGAGGAGCCAGGCTTCTTCTTCCAGAAAATCTCCATCCGGCGCAAATTTTTCTGGCAAACACCAATTCGTGGTGCGACAAATCGCGCGGGAACACCCTGTTGGGCTGCTGGTGAGTTGCAGGCACTGGGACGACACAGGCCACGTGCACGTGTGCGCTGTATGGCTGTTGGGACACAGGCAGGCAAACACTGAAGAATCTGGTCATCAAGTGCCCCTGGGTTACAAATAGCGTGACAACGTGCATATCAAGGCGCTTCCACAGACAAGCAAGTGGACGCAAGGCTGTGCAATCCCATCGGGATTGGGTGTTCGAACAGTGGTGGGGCAGCCTGCACTTTGGACTTGACAAATTGCTTACCCTATAGCTACGTTATTTAGCCCGCCAGTGTCTCACATGTGGACTTCGAGCGTCCCTATTGTCAGCAGACACGGGTAGCGGTGTGGGGGCCACAGGATGCTTTTGTGCTACACAGTACACTCTGGCTCTCCGAAGGTACCCCAACAGTAATAACAAACCACCATCCCGTGTGTCCTTGCATGATGGGGTGCGTTATCAAAGTGCAGTGATTGGCGAGTCCGGGACGAATGGGGGGACCGGTCAATGCAGCTTGCCGCTTCCGCTCTGCCTCTTTCATCTCCACCTCCCAGCTGCCTGGGCAGCACGGACACAGTCCCTGATACCGAAACAGCACATTGAGAAACGAGGGTATCGGGTAAGGGGCTCCTTTTTCCGACCAGTCTGAGCAACTCCGCTTTTCCCCTCATTGTATACCGTGCCACTTGAATCGACACCGAGTGCCCTCTATTTCTTGTGCTCGTGGTGATGGCTCCCTATATCGTCGGGGTTGGTCCCATTGGTGATGATGTTGAGTTGGACGAAGGAGTAATGGAGGGTAAGTCCGAGTGTCCTCTTCCAAGTTTTGTCCCCGGTTGATGCTTATCAACTCGTCCTAGCCCTGCCCGCGGGATGCCGTGTCCTCAATACAGCTAGGGGGGGTGAGAGCCTGTGGGTCGAAACACTGCGGATTGAGGTTGAACTTCCCGATGGCACCGAGCAAGTGTTCTTCAAAAAAGGGGCATCGGGTCCTGTTGGCTTGAACATGATGAAGGGGGCTTTCGAGTCCGAGAAGGCGCTGTACTCGTTCATCCCTGAATACGTACCCAAGCCTGTGACGTATGGCTCGTACCGGTCGCGGCCGGACATGCACTTTTACATCGCGGAGTATGTCGAGATGGACGATGTACATCCGGATCCCAGGGCGTGGGCCGAAGTCTTCTCGACGCTCCACAAGAGGAGCATGGGGAAGTCTCCGGAGGGCAAGTTTGGCTTTCACATCGACACGCATCTCGCCAACATCCCACAGGACAACACGTGGAACTCGTCGTGGGAGAAGTTTTGGGCCCAGATATTCCGCTCCCTGTGCGAGAAAGAAGAGGCAGCACGCGGACCTGACGACGACCTGACGCGGCTAAAGAAGGCTTTCCTTGAGATTGTCATTCCTCGCTATCTGAGGCCCTTGGAGTCGGATGGCAGAGTCATCCACCCGACATTGCTCCACAACAACGGTTGGCCCGGTAACATCAAACCGAGAACCGACTCGCCCCACAATCTGTGTCTGTTTGACTCCTGCGCCGTCTGGGGCCATAGCGAAGGTTGGTACTTGCTCCCAAGGAGGAAATGCCAATGAGCTCCGCTGATATTGGGCTTTTGCTCTAGCTGACGTCCGTGTCACCCGTCCCAATACCTGGAACTTAGAGGTTGCGGGGGAGATCTACCGAGACATAATGGGTGTATCAGAGCCCCAAGAGGACTTCAACATCAGGATTGAGGTGTACGCGACGCTGGGTCTGGTCCTGCGCTCAGCAATGTATTCCAAGGAACCGGCACGCCGGCTGCTGTAAGTGTCGGTTGCTCGCTGTTTTTCCCTCAAGCACTAACAGATACACCTTAGCTTCATTGAGCAGATGGAGAAGCTGATCGATCTAGCTATGACGTCCGGAGCCATGCGGAGCTTGCCAGCGCCAGCAACAACTCAATCGGTCTCAGCTCAGAACACACAGGACAACGTAGAAGAAGCCTCCAACACAACTGTGTCTTCCTAAAGGGGTGGCCAGTTGGGGAACCCTTGAGCAGCACCAGGGTGTCGCCGCACCAAGATTGTGTGTCAGAGTCCGGCGTCTGTGTATGCTTGTATGCGTCTGGAATGAAAGCTCGAGATGATGTAGAAATCTCTTTTAACGACTGGATCCCATATCGTGACCGTTTTCGAAGTTGAAATCTAGAGTATCCAACTAGCCCATCGAGGAAGCGAGCGCTGACTACGCGGCCCTGGCGAGTCACTTCATATCCCTGAATTGACCGCCCTGACGGCCAGGACGCTCTGCAGCATTTCCAACAGGTATTTTAGGGTAAATTCGGTTCCGGCTGTGTCCGGCTGCTCCAACTGCAAAGAAAACAACAATGTAACGTTACCACGGTACGGAATACTGCTGTAGGCTTACTGCATAGGTTTCTGCAGGGTCCTGCGGGCGCTTCTCCGAATGGGCGATAGCGGTGGGGTATACAACTGTACCGGTATGTGAGCTAAGGTGTTCCCTCATCTGGGAGGGAATGACGAGGCTCTGTTCCTGGAAGCCTCATTCGAGCAAAGTCTTGTGTCTGAAGGACGGAAATAGGGAAGTGCCTCTATGCCAGCAATATTTTGGGTGAATCGTCATTTAACACACACTCCTGCCTTATCCTTCTTTCTATCTACGGACGTAAAAAAATTGCCAAATCTCGTTGTTTGATGTTTTCGGTCTCCCATCCATCCCACCGAGATCATGGAATTCCCTCCGTCTCTCTCTGCAAAGACTTCCGAGGTTCTTCAACTCGAACGACAGTATAGCATCCCGGGCTATGATCCAGTGCCGGTAGTTATGGCTCGAGCAAAGGGGGTTAGACTCTGGGTAAGAACGCAGGTTCCAGAATAAAACCTTGAGATGATCACCGCTTAGCTAACCCCAAGTGTAATTGTAGGATGTCAATGGAAAGGAGTATCTCGATTTCACATGCATGCTGGGAGCTGTCAACCAAGGCCACTCTCACCCTGTCATACTCGAAGCCGTGCTCAACCAATTACAGACAGGTTCGTCCATCACTGAACCCAGAATCATTGTGAAGGTTAAGGCTAAGCAGGAGCTCTGCATACATAGCGGCTCTCGTCAACGCAGCTGCTCATAACAACCTCTGGCCTGCATTTGCCGAGATGATGTGTCAACGCTTCGGTTATGACAAGATCCTACACGCAATGTCTGGAACCGAGGCCGTGGAGTCGGCATGCAAAATTGCACGGAAGTGGGGGATTCAGGTCAAAGGTATACCTGCCCAAGAAGCGCTGGTACTAGGGGTTTCTGGTTGCTATCACGGGCTTTCGACTGCCATGTGGTCTTTGCAGGACCCAAGCACAAAAAGGGATGGTAAGTCATTTCAAAAGCCCCGATCAAGATACTCCGCATGGGCAGAACACAAAACCATTGACTGTTAAACCCGAATTTTCCACGGAAACACAGCGTACGGCATTGACGACCCTAGACACATCAACTACAATCCCGAAACGTTCGAGCCCCTGACCTATGGTGACATTGCCGCCCTGAAACGGTGTATCACACGGCACCATGAGAGGATAGCCGCGGTGGTGATAGAATGCATCCGCGGCCACCTGAGAACGTTCGAGCAAGAGATTCAGTTCTCAGCCGAGCTATACGACCTGTGTAAAGCGCACAACATTCTGTTCATCGCCGACGAGGTCCGTATGGGTTGTGGCAAGACGGGCCGCTTTCTCTCCTGCGACTACCTCGGCAGCTCGCGCAAACCTGACTTGTTGGCGCTGGGTAAGTCCATATCCGGAGGGCTTTACCCGGCCGCGTTTGTGCTGGGCCGAGCCGAGTGCATGGACCTCGTGGGGGTCAAGGAGATCCTCTCGACGTACACCTTCTCGCCTGTTGCACTAGCCGCGACCACGACGGCGCTCAAGGTGATTGCCGACGAGGAGCTTGTTGAGCGGGCGACACAGATTGAAAAGTTGTTTCTTGAGGAGACAAGCGCTTGGCAGCATCCCATCATCAGTCACGTCACTGCAAGAGGAGCTGACTTGGGCATTTGGCTGCGCGGGGTGGAGCAGAGCATTTGCCGCCAGATCTGCGAGTGGTGCATGCACCAAGGATTGCTCGTGTTTCCTAACCATCTTCGTATCAGGATGAACGTTGCAATGGTTATCACTAACGAGGAACTGCTGGCAGGGCTACAGATTCTGAAGTCGGTTTTGGATAGGACGAGCACGGCTGAATGATCTCTGCTCTCACGGAAACACCAGATTCCATTCTTCCATCATCTCGCTCCATGTTCGTTGATCTAGTTTTTGTTCGAAAATGCATACCTGGCAAGGACATAAGAAAAGGGGGAACCTGAATGCACGTCAAAGCCCGACATCACTCGGACATTTCCGCATCGCCAGATCCAAACTCATCAACCAGCTTCCGCATCTCGTCAATGAGCCTGGAGGGGAAGTTTATGTTAGCCTGATAAACACATTCCGCAACAGGATCGACTTGGAATGCATACTTCTGCCTGCACCTCGGATCGTCGGGGTAGAGCGCAGAGTCGTGGATGTATGTCCTCCTAAGGAACGCAGTCAGCACCGACAGGGAGTGCAGATACAGCACGCTGCGGATATAGTTCTCACGTAGCGTATAGCGCGTTGCGAGCATCCCAGTCCTCCCGAGGCTCAGACTTGGGAATGCGACGGTGGTAGCTTGCCATGCACTCCCTTCCCCAATCGTTGTCCAGAGGGCGCATGGTGCTAAGTTCGTCTAATTATCGGCGGCCAGCTGTGGCTCCAATCACGCAGCGTCAATGCCGAGTGCACCAACACTCATTATGACCCCAGAAAGCCGAGGCGTCGAACATGATCGGCTCCCCTGTATCCTTCCGGGTGGAAAGGTTGCCGATCCACAGATCGCCATGAATGAGCACGGGCTCGATGGACCGGCCGTCCGTTTCCAGGGGCCGCAGCAGTCGTGGAATCACCGTCTCCAAGAAAGGGCCCGAAATTGCCTCCAGCTCCTCGCTTAGGCCACGCGCCTCTTTTTCGAGCTGCAGTATCCGCTTCATGCCGCGGGAGTAGAACTCCTCCCACGTCTCGGTCCAGGTGTTGTCTTGTGCCAAAGTCCCGTTGTACGTGGTGATGTGGAACCCGAATCTCTTTCTTTTGTCCTCCAGGTAAGGTGCTGCCTTGGCACTTACAGTGTGCAGCTGCGCGACGGCATGTGTCAGGCGATCGATAGATGGCAGTCCTTTCTGCAGTTCGTAGAAGGAAAAGAGAAGAAAGTGCCGGTCTGTGTCGGTGCAGGTGCCCCAAGCCAGTGGCTGGGGCGCGAAGGCGGGGACCGTTTTGTAAATGAGCAGCATTGACTCGTACTCCCCTTCGATCATTCCCAACCCCTTGGTGCCGTCTGATATCTTTTCCCCTTCGGTCAATAGGAGCACACCGACAACAATAATAGAGCAAGAATCACACCTTGAGGAAGTAGGACGCTGGGCTGCCATTAGTCTCGGCATCAATGCGGACGAGTTTATTCCAGTTGCTGACGCCATGCCCGCGGCTCGATAGGACTTTGGATCCGGCTGGTAAATCTAAAGTATTCTGTTAGGGTTGCCGAGTTTATGGATTGATTGACGCAATTGTTTTGTACTTACGCTTCCTCACGTTCTCATCAAGCACAACAGGACCATCATGCACTTTGGCATTAGACTGTACGTCAAAGTAGCCCTCCATCGTGAACAGGAGGATTAAGCCTGCTCGGTGGCTTAGAAGATAAGTTACGCGCTGCAGTGCGGGCAGGAGACCTCGTCGCGCTGAACTTGCCAGGGCTCGAAACTGGAAGTTGTCGGAGATGTGAATGTTCAAGAACTCTGAGTTGTAGGACAATAACACCAGAGCCTCGTCTACCGTTTCCCCCCCCCACCCACTGTTTCCTGGTCACAGATTTACTGGCTAGCGAATTTTGAGTTGCAGTTTCCCGACTGTCACACCCAACAGATCCTCCCACCGGTCGGGCATTAGGCACCTGTCATTGGGCAGCGAAAGGGAAGCATCACCCCAATACAAACAGGTGCTACCTCCCTCTCATCCGTGCCAGACCTCAGCTTCGTATTGCCAATCATAGCGCTTACGTGTAAGCATGCAGGTGATGCATATCATGCAGTGTATCCGGATCAGCAGCATCCATCCAAAAGGCTTGTCCATTGCTAGGCTTCCCGCCCACGACTCGGCCCGTTCGACCCCTCAGTACGGCATATACATTGTTGGACAACGCGAGTCAACTCAGAACCCCGCTCCTCACTTACACCGCAAGCAAAGCAGGTGGTATCTCAGAACACTGCGCGGCCCCTTTCAAAAAGAACCCAGCAAGAGCATCCGACTACATTAAAATCAGCGCAGTGGTCTAGGCAGAATCCGACTCACCCAGGGCCACGGTAAGTGGTCGAAATCAACGACACTGGGGTCCGCTGCCGCGAGCTACGAAGCTAACTATTCTACTGTTTTAGATATGCCCAACGTATTGCATCCCATGGAGGCCGAAGCCGAGAAGCCTACCGCTGGGACGGGGACGGAAATGGATGCCTCAAGCCCTGTCATCGATCGAGCGGCGGATGATCGTTCCGAAAATATCACATCAGCTGGGCCGGAAGACTCCTTCACCACAGAAACCCAACCATTCTCCGTCTTCACAAACGGCCAGAAGAGATGGGTCAACTGGGTCGCCTCCTTCGGCGCCATGTTTTCCACGCTCAACAGCTACATATACTTTCCGGCCGTGATTCCCATCGCTAGTGACCTCAATGTCTCGGTAGCCTTGGTGAACTTGACCATCACTTGCTATCTCGTGGTTGCGGGCATATCACCTGCCATCATGGGCGACTTGGCGGATCATGAAGGAAGGCGGCCTGCTTACATCATCATGTGCGTCCTCACGGTTGGCGCCAACGTGGGATTGGCCCTCCAGCGGTCTTATCCTGCCCTGATCGTGCTGAGGATGGTTCAAGCCGCTGGCTCCTCGGGTACGGCAGCCGCATGAGAGGTCCGGTGCTTCGTCTGCAGAAAGTGCTAATTACTTACATGGGCTGCTTAGGCGCCTTTGGGGCGGCACACGGCGTCGTCTCGGATATCTCCCCGATTGCAGAGAGGGGATCCTTCACTGGCACAGTCATTCTCTTTACGAACACCGCACCCAGCTTCGGTCCGATCATCAGCGGGGCCCTGGCCGAAACGGTCGGCTGGCGGTGGATCTTCTGGCTCTTGACCATCCTGACAGCGACCTACTCGGTAGTGCTGGTCTTGTTCTTTCCCGAGACACAACGCAAGCTCGTCGGAAACGGCAGTAGACGGGTGCAGGGCCTCCTCTACCGCAACCTCTTTTCGACCGTTACCAGCCACCGCCACGTGATAGACAAGACCACCGCGCCGTCGCGGCCTAAGCATAACATTCCCAACCCGTTCGCTTGCCTGCCCATGCTCGCGTATAAGAACAACCTCCACCTTGTGCTCTTCTCGTCCATAACCTACGCCCTGAGAATGACCCTCCAGGCATCTCTCGGATCTCAGTGTCCGGAGATATACCGACTGAACTCTCTCCAGGCCGGACTCATCTTCTTGCCGCCCGGTGTTGCCGGTGCAGTGGCAGCCAAGCTCCAGGGGGTGCTGATTGATAGGAACTATAAACGAATGTGCACACAGCTTGACGGCGCCGAGTTCCGGCGGGGAGAGGATATCTCCGGCTTCCCCATCGAGAAGGCTAGACTCAAGGGCGCGACGGTCATGATTGCTGTCACTGTCGCCGCGACGGTTGGGTACGGTGTGGCGTTGATGACGTATGCTGTGAGCATCCAGATTCGCAATGATGTCACGGGGAGCCTGAGCTGAGCACTACCTAGCTAACCTACTGCAGCACATCTCGGTGATGCTGATCATGCAGTTCGTAACGAGCTATACCACGAGCAGTGTCTTCTCGGTGAGCACCCCGCAAAACCCACAGCCGACGCGGGCGGAGCTAACAGAGGCCCCAAAACCGGCAATAGATCACCAATACGCTGCTGACGGACCTTAACCAAACCAGGGCGGCATCGGTCCGGGGAGCCTCGAACCTGATACGATGCCTGCTCGCTGGTGGCTGCATCGCGGCGCTGGAGCCGGTGACGGAGAGAATCGGGCTGGGATGGTGTTTCGGCGTGTATGCTATGCTTCAGGCGCTGGTGGTGCCGTTAATTTGGCGACTGGAGACGAAAGGCTTGACATGGAGGGAGGAGCGGACAGCGCGGCAGGCCGGGGAGGGTATAAGTCAACCGGCCTGAATACGGTGCCAACATCCTGGTCGATGCTCCGGCCAGGCGGATCGATATATTCCCAGCTGAGGATCACATGAACGGTGTATTCAATGGTTGCATTCAGGTTCCATCCCCATCGTCGACGACGCCGGTCATGGCCATGTACGAGACGAGCACGCCGCCGGCGTCCCACCCGCTGCCGCCGACGGCCTGCACCGGCCGTTCCGGGCTGAGTGCTCGACGGGTAGCCATGTCTCCACCACGATTATTATCATCTTGACCCGGATGTGTATGGGAGACGGTGCCGTAGCAGAAGGCGTCGAGGACTTCAATCGCCGGCTGCGTGGATCTCGGCTCGGCGAAGACAGAGGCCGAGTAGTTCGTGACGAGCGGGGCCAAACGGCGAAAGGCCATTGAAGATTGACGGCACGCATGCTGCGGACAGAACCGCGGCCATGTCGACTGTCTGGTGGGAATGGTGGAGAATGATGGGAACGGTGCTCGCGCAGGTGAGCTCGGCAAACGGAGTGACTCGGGCCCCAGAGCAATATAAGTCAGGGGCCCATACCGGGCACGGAGTTGAGATTCCGCTCTGGCTAGCCCAAAGCCAGTGCAGGGAAACGGTCGGGGAGATCAGACCGTCCTCGGGAGCCCTGATGAGAGGATAATGATAAGAGGTTTATGTAACTTACTGAAGTCTTGTTTTTTTCTTTTTTTTTCTTTTTTGTTTTCCTTTTTTTTTTTTTTTTTCTTTTTTTTTTGTTTTTTTTTTTTTTTTTTTTTT